>JAODAL010019422.1:0-72065 GCA_025379985.1 Phyllomedusa bahiana | reverse complement strand
GGCCCTTTTAAAAAAAAATTTTTGTTTTCTACCAAAACATTTGTTTTTTCAATTGTCAAATGGCTCAAGGGCCCCATGCTTTAATTTTTGAGGCATTTTTTTGTGCATGCAGCTATACACAGGCCCTTTTAAAAAAAAAAATGTTTTTTCAAACAGAATTTGTTCTTCACAATTGTCCAAAGGGGGTCAGGGGTCATGTTTTGAATTTTGGGGCTTTTTGCTGTGACATGCAGCTATATACGGGTCCTATTATAAAAATTTTGTTCAAAACAGAAATTTGTTCTTCACAATTGTAAAGAGTGGCTCAAGGGTGTTTGGTGCTGTCAAAAACAGAATAGGTAGGAACCCTTTAATGGACCATATTCCAAAATGACTTGTTTTTGCAAGATCTTTAATGCTATCAACCCTTTTTTGAGAAAACCCTTTTAATATAATTAAAAAAAAGAAAAAAAGACATGGTGGGTTTTCCATCCATTTAAAAAAATGTGTTTTCTGAATTAAACTACAAAAAACTTGCATGTACAAAATAGCTGTTAAAAAATTTGGAAAAAGGGAAGAAAAAAAAGGGCAATGGGTTAAAAGGAGCGTAAACCACCAGCCCGGAAGCCTTTTTCCGCACTATACGGAGGGCCAAGCTACCCCCGGGCTTGACTGTGTACTGAGGGAAAGGGTGGGGTTTTCACATTTCCCCTTCCGCACTCTGCTTTAGCACGACAGTTTTCGTTGCTCGTCATCAGGGGATTTTTAAACCCGCGTGTTAATAGATACGGACGCCAGCCCGGGCTCTCACCGCACCCACGTAACTCCGGGGCCCGGGTCATCTGTGACCCCGGGACAGGGATAGTCAATGCCAGTTCAAATAAAATGGGGGTTGAAAGACCCTTTTTCCGGGACTTTTTAAACTGGGGTTCAGACAGGTTTAAAAGGTCATACTGGGTTTTCCCGGACAGGTATAGTCAAAGTTCATTCAATAAAATGGGGGTTTAAAGAAATCCTTTTTTTTCCGCCTTTTTTAAACTGGGGGGCAGACAGTTTAATGGTCATACTGCGGTCCGACAGGTATATCAATGTCCATTCAACTAAAATGGTGGGTTGAAAGCTCCTTTTTCCGGCACTTTTTAATTGTGGGTCTACGGGTTTTAAGGGTCAGCTGGGGTTTCCCAGGACGGGGTTTGTCAATGTCCATTCAACAAAAATGGGGGTTTTAAAAAGACCCCTTTTTTCCGGCACTTTTAAATCTGGGGGTTTCAAACAGGTTTAATGGTCTTTACTGCGGCCCCGGAAAGTTTTAGTCAATGTCCAGTGAAACAAAAAAGGGTTTGGTTGAAGACCCTTTTTTTCCGGCACTTTTTTTTTAATCTGTGGGTCAACAGGTTTAAGGGTAATGCTGTGTCCAGGACAGGGTTTGTAAATTGCCCCAGTTCAACTAAAATGGTGGTTGAAAGACCCCTTTTTTTCCGGAAATTTTTGATCGGGGCAACGGGTTTTAATGGTAAATTAAAGCGGCCCGGGCCCAGTTCAAAGTCAATGTCCATTCAACAAAAATGGTGTTTTAAAGATTCCTTTTTCCCCGGCATTTTTTTAATCTGTTTGTCAACGGGTTTTTGGGGGTCAGGCTGGGGTTCCGGGGAAAAGGTTTTTTGTCAATGCCCATTTTAAATTTAAAAGGGTTGGTTCAAAGACTACTTTCTTCCGGCATTTTTTAATCTGGGGGTCTTGAAGGTTTTTTGGGTTTGGCTGCTTTCCCGGGGGACGGGTTTTTCCCAATGCCCATTTTAAAGTAAAATGATGGTTCAAATAATACTGCCTTCGGGCCCTTTTTAATTTGTGGGTAAATGCGGGGTTTAAGGGTCTTGCGGGGTGGTAAAAAGACAGGGATAGTGAATGGTCGTGACTTTTTTTCTGTGGCTTTTATAACCAAGGTGTTGCCTAAAAATTAGAACGTATCCATTTGACGGGTTTTTGGTTTTAAATTTCCCCGGGCTTCTCCCCCCCTTTTTTTGGGTGTAAGAATAAAGGGTTTATTGTTGCTCTCCCCAATAGCCCTTTAAAAGGTTTGGGGAGATGACCCCACTTTCGCCATGGGAAAAAAACCCTTTTTTATCAAATTGGTGGCCCGACCTATGGGACTATCCCCCGATTTCGATAGCCAACGTAATTGCTAAAACCCTAGAAATGAGTAGAAAGAACAACCCAAGTGGGGATCACCTCCCCCTATCACCCAAACAATTTTCTATTTCAAAAACCCAAAAGTTGGGAAAGATGGTAATAAATTTTTTTTTTAAAAAAAATGAAAATTGAAAAGAGACTAAATTTCCCAGATTTTAAATTTTTTAGGTCTTTTAACCCCTAAAAAAATAGGGAAAAATTTAAAAAAAGACAATGGACTTAATTTATAAATGTAAAAAAAACCCTCCCTTTTTCTCATATAAAAACAGGAGAGTTTTTATTTTCCCAAGCATTTTTAAAGAAATGAAAAAAATGAGCTTCTTTTTGGGTTGTTCCCCATTAGAAAAATTTAGAAAATTTGGGGGCCCAATTTTCCCCCTTAAACCTTTTCCAAGCAAATTTGTTTTGGGGTTTTCGCCCAGAAAACTTGAATCTTTGGGTTTTAAAAAAAAAAAAAAATAAAAAAAAAAACCCCTTTTTAACCCAAAAAATGGGCTCAGGGTTGGGAATTTAAACTAGTTTTCCCTTGTTTAAATTTATTATTGCTTAAAACCCCTTGATCCTCCTCGCTCCGGGTGCTCCCTTTTAAGGGTCCAAAGCCCACCTCATTGTTTTTAGCATTTTTTCCCCACCCTTTGGGTTTTTATTTTTCTAAGGGTTACGATGGCCCTAAATAAAGGACATCAAACAAAGTGATGCCTTTCCCTTGGAGTTAGAAGGATCCGGATGTTTTCAGGGGAAGGGTAATTTAAATGCATTAAAAGCCAGTAACAGACTCTAACCCTAACACTATCCTTAACCCTAACCCTAAACATTGTTTAGGGGTAGGGTTAAGGATAGTGTTAGGCTATGTTCACACGGCTTAACTGCGGGACGCAATTACGCCCCGCAATTACGTCGTGTGACCGGGGACGGGGCGGGAGCGGGGGAGTGAGCGGGGGGCCGGCACCTCGCCGGCCCATAGACAATCATTGCTAGCGGCACGTATACGCCGCTGGTAATTCACATGTGAATTATCTCCCCCCTCGGCGTATTCGCCGAGCAGGGAGAAGAGACGTAATCCATAGTTCTCTATGAGAACTGTGGATTACTGTAGTTACTGGGACGGATTCAGCCCGTAATTGGCGCACTCCGGCGCGTAATTACGGACTGAATTACGTCCCGCAGATGGCCGTGTGAACATGGCCTTAGGGTTAGAGTTAGGGCTAGTAACATAATAAGAGTTCAGTTTATCCCAAACCTGAATTTTATCACAAGTTTGGTCGAACCAGTTTTGAACCAAACAGGGTTCTATTTGTGCAACACTAGTTGCTATGGTCAGCAAGGCCAGTTTTTTTCTACATGGTTTTGATAAATATGTGTGTTCTGAGAATTAGTCTTTGAGATTCTTAGTTCACATGTTTTGATCAAAAAATGCTTAAGCAACCCCCGGCTACCAACGGAATCTCAAGGACCACCCGCCTTGAGATCCCGTTGGTAGCTGGGGTGGTTAAAGCATTTTTTGATCAAAACATGTGAACTAAGAATCTCAAAGTTTTTTTCATATATTGTAGATAGCATAAATGCTTCTTTAGAGGTTTCCATGTATTGTATAGCCCTTTTAGCTGAGAATTAGTCTGTCTCTACCTCCTTTCAGGGAATAAAACCACACTGCTAGAGATTGTAGGATGTATTGGGACTATTTCTTAGTAGTCTCAGTTCATTGTTATTTCATAAAAACACACATATCTGCACATCGAGACACAGTCAAGGGCTGTGGTGCAAACACAATATATATGCCCCTTGCTTAATAATAACAATAATAATAATATTTATATAGCTTCATATTCCGCAGCACTTTACAATTTAGAAAGTAAGTACAAAAATAAAACAAAACACACTACACAGTAAAAAGCTACTTACAGATCAGACAAAAGGCTACAAACAATTAGGGTGTATGGGTGAGACATAAGGTGAGAAGTGCTTGGATTACATAATTGTCCATTGCTGTTTCCTATATTTGGGGTTTTTTACATTAAAAAGTGGATGCCACCCAGACAGTACATCTATATACAGGCAAGTGCATCTATGTACAGACTATAACTACACAATATCTACAGATACAGTTGAAACCAGAAGTTTACATACACTATATAAAAAGACACATATGCATGTTTTCTCACTATCTGACATGTAATTAGAATAAAGCTTACATGTTTTAGGTCAATTAGGAACCAAAATTATTTATATTTGCCAAATGCCAGAATAATTGGAAAGATTTTTTAAGACATTTTTATTACTTTCTGCAAAGTCAAAAGTTTACATACATTTCATTAGTATTTGGTAGCATTGCCCTTAAACTGTATGACTTGGGTCAAACATTTTGGATATCGCTCCACAAGCTTCTCACAATAGTTGGTAGGAATTTTGGTCCGTTCCTCCTGACAGAACTGGTGTAACTGAGTCATGTTTGTAGGATGTCTTGCTCACACCTGCCTTTTCAGCTTTGCCCAAAAACTTTGTGATGGCCACTTCAAAACAGTAACATCTCATTATATACCTCCCGCATCCAGCTCTTCAGCTCTGTGTGCTCAGAAGGGTGTGTGTGTGATATGTTTGAATTGCATATCATGTGACCTAGTAGAATAACAGCACCATGCCTTTCCTCTCTCTAGTCAAAAAAGGTCTGTTTATGTATAAAGCTGTGAGTAGCTACATTGAAACTCAGAGGTAAAGTCTTGCCTCACAGCACAAAGATCCTAGATCTCTTTATCAATGCACAGACCTGATTGAGGTTTCTTTTATTTTTTTATTTATTTGCACTGTTTGACTAATTACTAAGGAGTATAGAGGACGGGAGTAGAATGATAGCACCTGGGTTTTGAACACTCATTAAATGCTTGAGAGGAGAAGTGAAATCGGAGCATGTCTGGCCAGAACTGAGGAGATCTCAGTTCTGGTTGTATCTAGAGATGGGTGAAGTTCTCAAAAATTCGATTCGATCATTTCGCCGAATTTCCCGACAAAATTTGTTTCGGTCCGAAATACTTCGGGACGAATCGCGTTAAAAAACAGCTATTTCCAGGCTGTACAGAGCCTGTAGGGTGCTGTAGAATGTTGTGCCATGCTTAAATATGCAGAGGGAGCTTGGTTTGGTCTTCATACAATGTTGTGTTTTAGTATGACATGCATATGACTGCTGCCGCTCTTAGAATCGCTTCCTATAAAATTCCCTGGGCACTTAAGAGGGCAAAACTGATCAAAAAACTGAATCGGGAATGTAGCCTGATAAAGTCATGGCAACGAAAGCTGGAAAAAAACAAGCTGAGGGCTCAGGTGGCAACATCAGTGACAGAGTGTGGAGGTGACGGCAGCAGCCACAGCAGCATGAGGTCAGAGAGTAGCACAATGACATTCTGGAGGTGGCAAAAACAGGAGTAGGCCACAGAGTGGCAAAATGACACAGTGTGTAGGTTACGGCAGCAGCCACAGCAGCAGCATGAGGTCAGACAATGGAACAATGATATTCTGGAGGTGGCAAAACAGTAGTAGGCCACAGAGTGGCACAATGACAGACAGTGGAGGTCATGGCAGCATGAGGTCAGAGAGTGGCACAATGACACAGTGTGGAAGTCACGGCAGCAGCCACAGCAGCAGCAGCAGCAGCATGAGGTCAGACAGTGGCACAATGACATTCTGGAGGTGGCAAAACAGTAGTAGGCCACAGAGTGGCACAATGACAGAGAGTGGAGGTGACGGCAGAAGCAGCATGAGGTCAGACAGTGGCACAATGACAGAGTGTGGAGGTCACGGCAGCAGCCACAGCAGCAGCATGAGGTCAGACAGTGGCACAATGACAGAGTGTGGAGGTGACCAAAGCAGCAACAACAGCAGCAGCAACAGCATGGTGGCAAAAACAGGAGTAGGCCACAGAATGGCACAATGACAGAGAGTGCAGGTCATGGCAGCAGCAGCATGAGGTCAGAGAGTGGCACAATGACATTCTGGAGGTGGCAAAAAAAGGAGCAGGCCACGGAGTGGCACAATGACTCAGTGTGGAGGTCACGGCAGCAGCCACAGCAGCAGCATGAGGTCAGACAGTGGCACAATGACAAATTCTGGAGGTGGCAAAACAGTAGTAGGCCACAGAGTGGCACAATGACAGAGAGTGGAGGTGACGGCAGCAACAGTATGAGGTCAGAGAGTGGCACAATGACACATTGAGGAAGTCACGGCAGCAGCCACAGCAGCAGCAGCAGCATGAGATCATAGAGATCAATGACATTCTGGAGGTGGCAAAACAGTACCTTGGAACAAACCGATAAGCTCAAGGACTGGCCCACCTTCTGTTCTACATATTTATGAAGTGCTGGTACTGCATTTTTGGAAAAGAAATTACAGCTTGGAACTCTCCATCTCGGCTCGGCACAAGCCATTAGTTCTCTGAATGGTGCAGAGTCCACCATTTGGAAAGGGAGGGACTGCAGTACCAACAACTTGGACAGGAGCAAGGTCAGCTACTGCACCTTAGGATGGTTGGACGCATACTGTTGTCTCTTTGCACTCGCCTCGCTGAACCACTGCTGGCGCCATGAGTAGCGAGGACCAGGAGCAACTGGACCGGCAGATGATGGCAAAGAGAATCAGCGCTTTTCTACAGAGGTGGTGGAGCCTTGACTGGCTGCAATGGCATGCGTGCTACTGTGCGCTGCTGCGGCGGTAGGATGGACCACCACATCTGAGCCACGTTTCTCCCAGGCCACCAGATGGTGACGCTGCATGTGTTGACGCAGGGCCATGGTGCCAACTTTTAGCTCCCTGGCCAGGGCTTCACTTTCTGCCCACAGTTTTCTACATTACCTATATTTGGCTTCCCCGGGTTGTCTTAGCAAAGTACTGCCACACCGCCGAGTAGTGATTTTTACCCGCCAACGCTCTGCACTGAGTGACTAATACCCACCGCTGCCTCGCTGAGCCTCTGTGCCGCTACTTTCTTGGACCTGCGTAGCGTGTTTTCTACCCCGTAGCCGCTTGGCTGTCGACATAAGACTGCTTCTTCCATGCTGACTCACGGCCACACAACCCACTTGATGGCTGCGCCGTGCCTGACGCGCAAGCTGAACGCCCTCTTCTCCTGACGATGATGAAGGCCCTTGCTTCCCCCGGCTCCCAATTTGGGGTGGCTCCCATCATCACCCTATTTTGTGTTTCATCATCACTGCTGTCCTCATCACCGGTCTTGATATGCAAGGCTGACCCCTCACAAACATGACCTCCCATGCCACTCTCCACATCTATACTTTGCCACCTACTGCAAGAAGCAGGGATATTGGCCCCATTTCTTCGCTGCCAAGTAGCTGCTGACTGCCCTCCTCAAATTGTTCATCCTCGCTGTGTGCGGCGCTGAGACCCAGCCCACATAGTAGATTTTCTGGCCGAGGGAACCGGATGGGACAGAGGCGGGTTGAGGAAAGGTGACGGCCGTTTGACCCGCTCCTGGGCCATGCCAACTAAGGGTTTGTCTGACGTTCCCACCGACTCTTGGCTGGGGTTGTCAAAATGTCATCTGGGAGGAAGTGGATGACCTAGTCAACCAATCAAGAACCACTGAGTTGCTGAACAAAACACATCCGCTAGATGACAGTGGCAGTTGTGGCCTGCTGCGACGTCCCCTTGCTGTGCTGCGACCTGGGCCTGCTCGAGGAATGTTTGTCCCACTGCCACTCGCAGGTAAAGAGCCTGCCACCTCTCTGTCTGACATGCTGTTTGTTCTAAAATGTACAGACACTGTTTTGATGAAGAATATCTGTATATGATAAATACACACCCTGTATTTTTACTCCAAATGAACCTAGTAACAAGCTGGGGTAACCCCTTGGATATATATTGCGCTCCACAAATGGCCCGGAAAAATTTAACTTGTATGTGCCATTTAAAAACACTGTGTATTTTACTGAATATAAAAAACACAAACAGGCTTAATTAACCTTCGGATATGAATTATGTACAGGCAAAATGTCTTCTTGGCGATGAAAAAGAATGTTTCTTTTAGTGACCACAACAGCAGAACAACGCTTAATTAATCCCTGGATGTAAATTGCACAAAAGAAATGAGCAACCAAAAATTACCAGCTTTGTAGCATGTTAAAATGGTGTGTATTTTACGTTACACAATAGCAGAAAAACTTGTAATTAACTTTCGGTTATGAATTATGTACAGGCAAAAATTTCTTTTTGGCGGTGACAAAGAACGTTTCTTTTACTAAGTTCAACTGCAGAAAAATTACTTAGTTAACCTTGGATGTAAATTGCGCAAAAGAAATGTGCTGCCAAAAATGACCAGCTTTGTAGCGTGTTAAAACGCCGTGTATTTTACAGAACACAACAACAAGAAAACTTGTAATTAACTTTCGGTTATGAACTATGCTACAGGCAAATTTGCTTCTTTGGCGGTGACAAAGGGAAGTTTCTTTTAGTGACCACAACAGCAGAACAAAAGCTTAATTAACTACTGGATGTAAATTGCGCAAAAAGAAATGGGGCAACCAAAAATTACCAGCTTTGTAGCGTGTTAAAATGGCGTGTATTTTACGTTACACAAAAACAAAAAACTTGTAATTAACCTTCGGTTATGAATTTGCTACCCGGCAAAATTTCTTTTTTGGCGGTGACAAAGAAGTTTTCTTTCACTAAGTTCAACTGCAGAAAAATACTTAGTTTAAAACCCTGGATGTAAATTGCGCAAAAGAAATGGTGCTGCCAAAAATTACCAGCTTTGTACGTGTTAAACGGCGTTTATTTTAAAAGAACACAACAACAAGAAAACTTGTAATTAACCTTCGGTTATGAATTTATGCTACAGGCAAATTTGCTTTCTTTGGCGGTGAAAAAGAACGTTTTCTTTTAGTGAACACAACAGCAGAACAACGCTTAATTAACCCTGGATGTAAATTGAGCAAAAAGAAACGAGCAACCAAAAATTACCAGCTTTGTAGCGTGTTAAAAGGCGTGTATTTTACAGTACCCGAACAACAGAAAAACTTGTAATTAACCTTCCGGTTATGATTATGCTACAGGCAAAATGTCTTTCTTTGGCGATGAAAAAGAATGTTTCTTTTAGTGACCACAACAGCAGAAACAAACGCTTAATTAATCCTGGATGTAAATTGCGCAAAAGAAATGACAACCAAAAATTACCCAGCTTTGTGCATGTTTTTTAAAATGGCGTGTATTTTACGGTACACAACAACAGTAAAACTTTTAATTAACCTTCGGTTATGAATTATGCTACAGGCAAATTTGCTTCTTTGGCGGTGAAAAAGAACGTTTCTTTTAGTGACCACAACAGCAGAACAACGCTTAATTACCCCGGATGTAAAATTGACAAAAAAATGAGCAAATCAAAAATTACCAGCTTTGTAGCGTGTAAAAATGGCGTTTATTTATGGTACACAACAAAAAGAAAAACTTGTAATTAAAACCCTTTGGTTATTGCATTTTTGCTACAGGCAAAATTTCTTTTTTTGGCGGTGAATAAGAACGTTTCTTTTACTAAGTTCAACTGCATAAAAATACTTAGTTAACCCTTGGATGTAAATTGCGCAAAAGAAATGAGCAACCAAAAATTACCAGCTTTGTAGCGTGTTAAAACGGCGTGTATTTTACAGAACACAACAACAAGAAAACTTGTAATTAACCTTCGGTTATGAATTATGCTACAGGCAAATTTGCTTCTTTGGCGGTGAAAAAGAACGTTTCTTTTAGTGACCACAACAGCAGAACAACGCTTAATTAACCCCTGGATGTAAATTGAGCAAAAGAAACGAGCAACCAAAAATTACCAGCTTTGTAGCGTGTTAAAATGGCGTGTATTTTACAGTACAGAACAACAGAAAAACTTGTAATTAATCTTCAGTTATGAATTATGCTACAGGCAAAATGTCTTCTTTGGCGATGAAAAAGAATGTTTCTTTTAGTGACCACAACAGCAGAACAACGCTTAATTAATCCCTGGATGTAAATTGCGCAAAAGAAATGAGTAACAAAAAATTACCAGCTTTGTAGCATGTTAAAATGGCGTGTATTTTACGGTACACAACAACAGTAAAACTTTTAATTAACCTTCGGTTATGAATTATGCTACAGGCAAATTTGCTTATTTGTCGTAGAAAAAGAACGTTTCTTTTAGTGACCACAACAGCAGAACAACGCTTAATTAACCCCTGGATGTAAATTGCGCAAAAGAAATGAGCAACCAAAAATTACCAGCTTTGTAACGTGTTAAAATGGCGTGTATTTTAGGGAACACAACAACAGAAAAACTTGTAATTACCTTCGGTTATGAATTATGCTACAGGCAAAATTTCTTTTTTGGGGGTGACAAAGAACGTTTCTTTTACTAAGTTCAACTGCAGAAAAATACTTAGTTTAAACCCCTTTGGATGTAAATTGCTCAAAATAAATGTGCTGCCAAAAATTACCAGCTTTGTA
The DNA here is from genome assembly GCA_025379985.1 of Phyllomedusa bahiana. NCBI lineage: Eukaryota > Metazoa > Chordata > Amphibia > Anura > Hylidae > Phyllomedusa > Phyllomedusa bahiana. The sequence goes on along the minus strand of JAODAL010019422.1, from coordinate 61,427 downwards.
GCGCGTTAAAAAGGCGTGTATTTTACAGAACACAACAACAAGAAAACTTGTAATTAACCTTCGGTTATGAATTATGCTACAGGCAAATTTGCTTCTTTTGGCGGTGAAAAAAGAACGTTTCTTTTAGTGAACACAACAGCAGAACAATGCTTAATTAACCCCTGGATTTAAATTGCGCAAATGAAAAAGAGCAACCAAAAATTACCAGCTTTGTAGCGTGTTAAAATTTGGGGTGTATTTTACGGTACACAAAAAACAGAAAAAACTTGTAATTTAAACCTTCGGTTTATGAATTATGCTACAGGCAAAATTTTCTTTTTTGGCGGTGACAAAGAACGTTTCTTTTACTAAGTTTCAACTGCAGAAAAATACTTAGTTAACCCTTGGATGTAAAAATTTCGCAAAAGAAATGTGCTGCCAAAAATTACCAGCTTTGTAGCGTGTTAAAACGGCGTGTATTTTACAGAACACAACAACAAGAAAACTTGTAATTAACCTTCGGTTATGAATTATGCTACAGGCAAATTTGCTTCTTTGGCGGTGAAAAAGAACGTTTCTTTTAGTGAACACAACAGCAGAACAACGCTTAATTAACCCCTGGATGTAAATTGAGCAAAAGAAATGAGCAATCAAAAATTACCAGCTTTGTAGCGTGTAAAAATGGCGTGTATTTTATGGTACACAACAACAGAAAAACTTGGAAGTGAACTTCGTGTATGCAGTATGCTGCAGGCAAAATTTCTTTTTTGGCGGTGAATAAGAACGTTTCTTTTACTAAGTTCATATGCATTAAAAGACTTCGTTAACCCTGCGATGTAAATTGCGCAAAAGAAATGTGCTGCCAAAAATTACCAGCTTTGTAGCGTGTTAAAACGGCGTGTATTTTACAGAACACAACAAACAAGAAAACTTGTAATTAACCTTCGGTTTTGAATTATGCTACAGGCAAATTTGCTTCTTTGGCGGTGAAAAAGAACGTTTCTTTTAGTGACCACAACAGCAGAACAACTCTTAATTAACCCCTGGATGTAAATTGAGCAAAAGGAACGAGCAACCAAAAATTACCAGCTTTGTAGCGTGTTAAAATGGCGTGTATTTTACAGTACAGAACAACAGAAAAACTTGTAATTAACTTTCGGTTATGAATTATGCTACAGGCAAAATGTCTTCTTTGGCGATGAAAAAGAATGTTTCTGTTAGTGACCACAACAGCAGAACAACGCTTAATTAATCCCTGGATGTAAATTGCGCAAAAGAAATGAGCAACCAAAAATTACCAGCTTTGTAGCATGTTAAAATGGCTTGTATTTTATGGTACACAACAACAGTAAAACTTTTAATTAACCTTCGGTTATGAATTATGCTACAGGCTAATTTGCTTCTTTGGCGGTGAAAAAGAACGTTTCTTTTAGTGACCACAACAGCAGAACAACGCTTAATTAACCCCTGGATGTAAATTGCGCAAAAGAAAGAGCAACCAAAAAAAATTTCCAAGTTTGTAGCGTGTTAAAACGGCGTGTATTTTACAGAACACAACAACAAGAAAACTTGTAATTAACCTTCGGTTATGAATTATGCTACAGGCAAATTTGCTTCTTTGGCGGTGAAAAAGAACGTTTCTTTTAGTGAACACAACAGCAGAACAACCCTTAATTAACCCCTGGATGTAAATTGAGCAAAAGAAATGAGCAATCAAAAATTACCAGTTTTGTAGCGTGTAAAAATGGCGTGTATTTTATGGTACACAACAACAGAAAAAAATTGTAAAATAACCTTCGGTTATGCATTATGTACAGGCAAAATTTCTTTTTTTGGCGGTGAATAAGAACGTTTCTTTTACTAAGTTCAACTACATAAAAATACTTAGTTAACCCCTGGATGTAAATTGCGCAAAAGAAATGAGCTTCCAAAAATTACCAGCTTTGTAGCGTGTTAAAACGGCGTGTATTTTATGGAAAACAACAACAGAAAAACTTGTAATTAACCTTCGATTATGAATTATGCCACAGGCAAATTTGCTTCTTTGGCGGTGAAAAAGAACGTTTCTTTTAGTAACCACAACAGCAGAACAATGCTTAATTAACCCCTGGATGTAAATTGCGCAAATGAAATGAGCAACCAAAAATTACCAGCTTTGTAGCGTGTTAAAATGGCGTGTATTTTACGGTACACAACAACAGAAGAACTTGTAATTAACCTTCGGTTATGAATTATGCTAAAAGGCAAAAATTTTCCTCTTTGGCGATGAAAAAGAACGTTTCTTTTAGTAACCACAACAGCAGAACAACGCTTAATTAACCCCTGGATGTAAATTGCGCAAAAGAAATGAGCAGCCAAAAATAAGTGGTATTTGTATTGTAAAAACGCTGTTTCTTTAAATGAATACAACAGGAACAGGCTTAGATAACCCTTGGATGTCCAATGTGCTGTGAGCAGATAGCATTAAAATGTATATGCAGCTGCATTGGACGCACTCTGGACTTCAGTTCCAATACCCCACAAAATCAGAATTAGAACGTAAGAGAAGCAGTCTCTGAGACAAGCTGTGACACCCCCCAAAAATCGCTGTATAAAAATTAGTTCTTTAGTATGTTTCTTTTGGATTAATGGCTTCTTCCTGGCAGAGTGGTCTTATGGCCCATGTTGATACAGTACTCATTTCACTGTGTATAATGACACAGTCTTACCAGCTTCCGCCAGCATCTTTACAAGGTCCTTGCTTTTGTTTTTGGGTTGATATGCACATGTCGGAGCAAAGTACGTTCATCTCTGAGACACAGAACCCGTCTCCTTCCTGAGCAGTATGATGGTTGGACATTGCCATCTTGTTAGTACTTGAGTATAATGTAATTGTTTGTACAGATGAATGAGGCCCCTTCAGGTATCTGGAAATTGCACCCAAGGATGAACCAGACTTGTGCAAGTCCACAATTCTGTTCCTGGTATCTTGGCTGATTTATTTAGACTTTCCCATGATGTTACACACAGAAGCAGTGTGTTTCTAGTGTGCCATTAAAATACATCCACGGATGTGTCTCTAATTTACTCAGATGTTGCCAGAAAATTCCAATGATATGATATCATCATATGGGATGTCCCAAATTGTTTAAAAGCAGAGTAATTCTAGTGTATGTAAAATTTTGACTCTTTTGAAAGTAATAAAAATGCCTTAAAAATTCTCCCTCTCTCATATTCTGGCATTTGGCAAATATAAATAATTTTGGTGATCCTAATTGATCTAAAACGGGTAAGGTGTATTCTGATTTCTTGTCAGATAGTAAGAAAAAACATGCATATGTGTCTTTTCATAAAGTTTATGTAAACTTCTGGTTTCAACTGTAAGTGCTTGTGAGTGCCCAAGTGCAGGGGGTGACAAAAATGTGTATGACAAAAAGTGGAGAGTTAGCAGTTAGGGATCTTGGTAGGCCTGACTAAGAAGATATATTCTCAGGACCCACTTAAAACTATGAGGATTATATGAGACAACATATGGGTGTTGTGGCTGTTACCTACGGGGTAGCTATGTTCCGGAGAACCTGGTGAACGCACCATGCATAATCTTGGACGGTTTGGCATGATTGAGGATGTAATTAAGTCATCATCATGTGCGACGAAAGTCCGGGTAGTGTGGTTTTGACCTCAGAGGATGTAAACGAGTAGGAGATGTAGGGTGGGATCAACGCTGCTGGAGATGATTTATGGGTATGGAGAATGATTAGTTTTGTCGTGTTATTCCTGTAACTGATTAATGTGTCAACCTGTTCAAACGAAGTGGACACAGGGTAAGGGCATCAGTGTAGCAGATGGAAAGAAGGATGAGTCTGCATTCAGGATGGATGGGAGAATTTGCAGAGATGGAGACCGATAAGAAGTTATAGTAGTCAAGACAAGTATAAGAGCGACAATAAGAGTTTGAGATGTTTCCACAGTAAGAAAAGGATGGATTCTGGATATGTTCTTGAGGTACAGGTGACAGGAGCGGGCAAAAGACTGAATATAGCGAGTGATGGACAGATTTGAAGGACTGAGTTTGTTGCACCCTTAAGGACAGTGGCTTGCTTGCCAAGGAGTTATGGTGGTACCACACACTAAAACAGAAATAGCAGCATGGGGTTGTTTCATAGATGGTGAGAAGGACCAAGTTCTATCAGTTTTAAGTGAGGTTCGAGTTTGAGATATGACAGAGGGACATTGATGTCAGAGAACATGCGGATAGACAGTCCCTAAGGATCTTGACGAGAGTAGGAACTAAGATTCCAGGAGTTTAGAGAGTGAACGACAAGACTTAAAGACTGGATCCTGTAGTTAGCGTAGTAGTGTTGAGCGGATTACGTTGGCTATCGAAATCGGGCGATAGCTCGCTAGGCGGCACACATCGTTAAGGTTTTTCGATAGTGAGCAGGTTCGATTCATGAGCGATGGACCATTTAAAGTCTATCGGACTGAGAGCAACAACACCTTCTCTGCGTCTTACACTCCCAAACAGGGTGGAGAAGCTGGAATTAACAAGCCACAAACAGTCAAATGGATACCTGCTACATCTTAGGCATCACACTTAGGTTATTAAAAGCACAGAACAAAAAGGTCACACACTATTCACAATCCCTGTCTATGTACCTCAGCATGACCCTTAAACATGATCACCCACAAATTAAAAAGTGCCAGAAAGGCAGTATGAGAAACTGAACCATGTCATTTTACTTGACTGGACATTGGCAATATCCCTGTCTGGAAAATAGCAGCATGAGCACCAAACCTGCATGACCCCCACCAATTTAACACAAGTGCCGGATAAAAGGAGTCTTTTCTCAACTACCATTTTAGTTTCACTGGACATTGACTATACTGTCCTGGGCCACAGCATGAGCCCCCAAATGCATACCCCAGATTTAAAATAAGTGCCAGAAAAAGGATGTCTTTCAACCACATTTTAGTTTCACTGTACATGTGACTATATCTGTCCTGGGCCACAGCATGAGCCATAAACCTGCATGACCCCACCATTTAAAAAGTGCTGGAAAAAGGAGTCTTTCAACCACAATTTTTGTTGAACTGGACATTGACTATACGCCTGTCCTGGGCCACTGCATGACCAGGGACCGGAGTTAAAATGGGTGCGGTGAGAAAACCAGGATGGCGTCCGTCATCTATTTAACACACGAAGGTTAAAATGCCTGATGACGCAGCAACGAATCTGTCATGCTTGGACAGCAGAGTGCGGAAGCGGACTCGTTCGTGAGAAACTCCAGCCTTAATCAGCTACAACAGTCATTACCTCGCGGTTAGCGCTCTGCCCCTCCGGTTTATGAGTGTTGGACACAATTCAGCTCTTCCCACTTGGAAATACTGCGTCAGGTTAAACACCCAGGTACCCTTTATCTTGGCATTATTTTTCATTTTAGACTCAACGTGCTGAGGAAATGGGTCTCTGTACTTTGTTCTTCTGTCCGTGCGTTCCATACTCAATGTCTCTTTATAAACTACATCTGGCTCAAGTTTTACCTGTACCACCCTTGTACAATTCTGAGGTATTTTTCTTTAAACAGCTAATTTTGTTACATGCAAGTTTTTAGTACTTTAATTCATAGAAAACACATTTTTTAAAAATTGGATGGAATCCCTCCATGTCTTTTTTCTCCTTTTTTAATTGTATTAATTGGGTTGTCTCAAAAAGGCGATTGATAGCTATGTAATGATCTTGTCTCAAAAACAAGTCATTTGCAATTTGTGTACCATTAACAGTGTCATTACCTAATTCATGTTTCTGACCAGCACCATCACCCTTGAGCCACTACTTGACCATTTGTGAAGAACAAATGTCTGTTTAGAAACATTTTTTAGAATAGGACCTGTAGTATAAGCTGCATGTCACAGCAAAATGCTCCTCCAAAAATTCAAAGCATGACACACATTGATGCCACTTTGGACAATTGTGAAGAACAAATGTCTGTCCTTAGAAACAAAATTTTTTAGAAATAGGACCTGTAGTATTGCTGCATGTAACAGCAAAAATGCCCCCAAAAACATTCAAAACATGAACCCAGAGCAACTTTGACAATTGTTGAAGAACAAAATTGTCATTAGAAACAACATTTTTTAGAAATAGGACGCCTGTAGTATTGCTGATATTTCAAAGCAGCATGACCAAAAAATTATAAAATGACCTTATTCAGCCACCTGTTTAAACAATTGTGGAAGGAGAAATGCCACTTACGAATAGCCCACATTTCTGTTCCAAAGGACCATGATTATTGCTGATATCCTGCACAGCAACATGAACCAAAAAAATTATAAAATGACTTCTCAGCTACTGTTAAAAATTGTGAGGCACAAATGACCCAAACACTTTGACAATGTGAAAAATCTCTAAAGATGAAGTGAGTAAATGGAATAGGGTTTTGTCATAAAACCTGGTGTTTTTTTTTCCCTCACAAAACCAGCAAAATGAACTTTTGGGGGAAAATTGAGAAAAAAAATTGAAAGATATTTAAAAATTTTTTCAAGGGACCATTTTTTTTTTGGGAAAGGAATGTGAAGTTGCCAGAATAATCGTGACTCGGGAAATTGGGGGCCCACAACATCATCAGAGACCATCCCGTTTCATTTGAGGGAAAGTAAAACGCCCAATTACTGTAAAAAGGGGATGCGTTTGTCTGAAATGACCCTCCGGCGGGCTGTGGTTCGCTTCAGATATGACGCTGGCGTGGGCAGGACAACCCTTTTTTAAAATTTGGGTTTTTGGCGAGCCAAAAAGCCGGGCCATTGTATGTTGCGTCACGGCCCCTTTTTCCCGGGGCCCGGGGCCCCGCGGGCGCACCCGGGTGAGGGCCCCCCCCCCCGGGGGGGCCCCACCAGGGTCGGGTGGGCCCCGCTGGCCCGCGGGCGAGCCGGGGGGCTGAAACTGCCAGGGACTACCTAACCCCTCCTGTGCCGTCCGTCCCTGCCGGCCGGGCGCGCGGCCTGGTTCCTAAGGCGCGCCGCGCTCGTTCTCGGGATTTAAGGGCCAGCCCCCCCTTTAAATTTGGGGCAAAATTGCCCGTTTTCCCCTACTTAAGGTAGCCCCACAAACACCCCTTGCTGGATCTATGTTGCCTTCCCCTTAGAAAGGGTTTCCAAAGTGTTTCTCCCCTTTTCCCGTGTACCAACCTCTTGCTTTTTTTTCCCCGACTCCGAACTCTGCCGCCGCCCCGATTCCGCTGTCCACGACCCCGAACTTTGCCGCCTGTCCCCCCCTTTTCTCCCCTCCCCACACAACGATTCCGGAAAACGATTCGGGACCACGCTGCCCCTTTGGCTCCCCCCGCAAGCAAGCACGTCAGGGGGGACGACTGGTAGCCTCAGCGCACAAGTCCACCCCGCTTTGCGGGGGCTCTGGTGAAAACCGGGGGTTTCTTGTTTCCCGTTCCTGGCGTGGTTTAACTACCATCCTTGGGGTGGCCCGGGCGATCCCTACCCACCCTTACAGTTGATCCAGCCCATGACCCCCAAAAGGTGCCCTGCCAAGATCCGGATCTACACGTTGTTGCCCAGCAATCGAAAAAAATCGCACAAACAAGGTCAGCAGTTGGCCAGTCACCCTGATGCGTCGTTCTTGCATCCCAGCAGGCGTCTCCCCCCCCACCCGTGGGCCCCGTCAATCTCAGCCTTGGCCACCTGGGACCAAACTTCGGCTCCCCCCCCCCTCCGCTTTCCCGTGATCCAAGCTCTGCCGGGGTTTCGTTACTCATGCTCAATGCACGGGAGTGATGGCGGATCAGTTTCCCTCGGAGAGGTCAAAGGGTGGCCTTTGTTGGAGTCTATTTTTCCGGGAACCCTGGCTTGGGCAACCCCCCTCTGGGACAAGGCGCCCCTGTGACTGGGTACGACCTTCCTAGGAATTCCCGACGTCTTCGAGGGCCGGCACGCGCCTCCTCCGCGGGGACCCCCCTTTTGACCCCCCGTCGGGGACTTTGTGGGTGACAGCGGTTCAATTCCTTACCCTGGCTTTCGGAGCTGCATGGAACAATGCCGCCCTCTGCGCTACTTCAAGAAGGGTTGCCAGCGGGGGAAAAAGGCTTTGGCAGCAAAACCTCCCGTTTTCCCTAAACATTAAATTTAACTAACTCGTTTTGATTAGGTTCCGGGAGGAGGAGGGAGCTTCCCAAAGAAAGAGACTCTGCTCTCCTGTGGCGATTCCCCCGGGCTCCGTGTTCCGTTTCTCCTTTTTCCACCTCCTCAAACCTCAAGGGGGGAAAACCCGTGAAGGGGACCGGCTCATTTAACGGGCAAGAACTGAACCGCGTGGGCAGAAAGCTATCCCCTCTACTCGCCGCCCGGACCACTTCCCGAAAAACTGCCCCCTTCGGCCTCAGCGTCCGGGGGAAACGCTCTCACCTAGGTGCCGTGGAGAGGGGGCCCCAGGTGCAGTTTCCTCCTCTCCACTTTTGATGACCCAGTAGAGGGAACTTTGAGGGGTCCTTCGTTCCGGATTCTGCCTTCCTGGACTGGGGAATCCCCGGGGAATTTAATCTTAGCCTCGTTGGTCCCCCGGGGGACCGCATACCTGTAGTCCGGCGGGAAACCGCTGCTTATTCTTGGTCAGTGGGGAGTCCTCACGATCCCATCCGGTCATAACCGCCGGGGGATCCCGGTGGGGGCCCTCAAAAAGAGAAGATTATTTTCCACGTTCTGTCCCGGTTTCCCTCGGCTATCCTCTTGGGGGTTTCCCCTGGTGAAAGGCCACCCCTTTCGTCGATTGGAAGACGGGCGAAGTCCTGCGTTGGGGCCCGGAATGCAAAACCCGTTTTGGAGGTACCACCCCCCCTACCATTCCCCGCCCCCGTTGTCAAACCTTTTCCCGGGCCCTGCGGGCGGTAAAAGGGACTTTGGGGATGTATTCTCCGGAAGGAGGCCGATTGTGCCACCACATCGGCTTACGATGCCCTATTGACCTCCTCCCAGAAACAAGTCCTCGCGGGGAGGGTCCCCCCTGTCCGTGCCGGAGACTAGGCCATGTCGGCCTACATTCTGGAGAATCTGCAAAAAGGAATACCGTAAGTCCTCTCCCAGCCGGACCCGGGTTTTTCTTGCAGAAAAAGGGAGGGTTTTCTCCCCGTCCTGCAAGACTAAAGGGGTTAACAAGATCACCGTTAAAAAAAACGCTACCCCCTTTCCCAGATCTCGGAGCTTTTTTGCGTTAAGGGGGCTAGAGTGTTTTCCAAGTTGGTCTACTGGGGCCTACAACCTATCAAAATTTTGAGAAGGGGGACGAAGGGAAAACGGCATTCAAACAACCCAGACGGCATTTTGAATATTTGAGCCTTTTGGGCTATGCAACGCCCCGGCCCTTTTCCCGGGTTTTCAATGACGTGTTCCGGGGCCTGTGTACACCTGCGTCATTTTATACCTGGACGAAATTTTTATTTTTTTCCCCTGACATTCGGCCCCCCGGGGACAAGTACGCCCAAGTCCCCCAAAAGCCTGCGGGGGACTGTTTGGGCAAATGGGGGGAAAAAAGTCGGTTCACCCCCCCCCCCCCCCTTTTTCCTGGGGGTTAAAATTTGTCTCTGAAAACAGGCCCCCTTTTTCAGAGGACCCTGCAAACTTCAGCGATCCAACAGTGGCCCCGCCTGTCTGTTCCGGGCGATTCAAACCCTTTTTTTGGATTCGCCAACTTAAGGCAGTTTATTCCCCCCTTTTCTCGGTAGTGGCTCCCATTGTGGCTCTCACCCGGAAGAACGTAAACCCAGATGCTGGTCCCCATCTGCCCAGGAAGCGTTCTCCCAATTAAGTCTGCCTTCTCTCCGCACCCCTTTTGGGCCCTCCGGTCCTGAGGACCCTTCAGCCCGGGGTAGATGCCTCTTCCCTGGGAGCAGGGGGGGTCCCCACCCAGAAGGGCCCTAAAGGCAAAACCGTCAATGGTTTCTTTTCTAAAACTTTTTCTTCGCAGAAAGATACGCCATTGGAGATCGGGGGCGTTTTTTCCATTAAAATTGGCCCCGGAGGAGTGGGGACATCCTTTTGGGGGAGTCGACATCCTATTGAGTCCTTTCAGACCATAAAAATCTGAATACCTACGACGGCTCAGGCCTAAAACCTCGCCGGCCGGTGGTCTCTTTTTTTCTCTGTTTTTATTTTAAAATACTTCCCACCGGGGCCCAGAAAAATATCAAGGGGATGCCCTCTCCGTTCTTCTGACTTACCGGAGAGGAACCCCTTTTCCCCAGCATATCATCGCTTTGAAAGACGGGGCCCCGTCTCCCGGGGGATCTCCCCAGCGTTCCCCCCGGGAGCCTATGTGCGCCCCCCACTCAGGAAAAGAATTTTGGGTTGGGGGGATAGCTCTCTTCTGCCGGCCATCCCGGGATCGAAAATCCTATGCCCTATCCACGTCACTACTGGTGGCCCAAACCCCCCTCCAAGAGTCAAGGGCTTGTTCTTTCCTGCCCAATGTGCCCAAAAAAAGGTTCCTCGCCATAGGCCCCTGGTTTTTTGTCCCCCCTCTGCCGTTCCAGAATCTCCTGGCACACATAGGCATGGCTTTATCCGGCCTCCCCCTTCGTCGGGAAAAAACGGTCATTGGGTTGTCATGACCGTTTTTCCCAAAAAATCCCACTTGGGGTTCCGGGCCCCTTCGCTCCCCAAATTTGGGGAAAAATTTTACCATCAATTTTGTCTACATGGCTTTTCCTTCCACATGTTTTTCCGACCGAGGCGTCAGTTTGTCTCCAAAATTTTGGCGGCTCTGTGTTCCCCGGGTTTCAAAAAACTGGATTTTTCTTCCGCATATCATCCCCAGACAAAAAGGGAAGGGGGAGAGGGTAAACCCAAATCTTGGGAGAGTATCTACGGACTTGTGTCCCCGGACGACAGGCAACGGTCGAGTTGCTACCTTGGGCAGAGTTCTTTATAATCATCGGGACTCCGATCTCTGGCCGTTCCCTTTCCTGGTGGTTATGGCCGTCACCCCCGCCCTCCCTCCCCCTGGCTTCCCCTCGGGTCCCCGCCGTGGGGCAATCAGGTTCAGGATTCAAGACCCTTTGGGGGGAGCCCACAAGCCCTACTCCGGCTCTGCCCCCATGAAGACCCAGGCTGACAAGAAAGGGGGAAACCCTTTTTAGTTCCCCCAGGGATAGGGGTGGGCTCTTGTTAGGTACTACGCCTCAAAAATTCCCCCGTTAAAATTGGGCCGCGGTTTTGGACCCCCCAGAATTCTGCGAAAACTGAACCCGGTGTCCTATAAACTTGTCGCCTCCTTCCCGGGTCCCTAACGCCTTTCATGTTTTTCCCCCCTGAAGCCTCGGTCCTGAACCGGTTCTCCCCAAGGGGGCCGCTCAATCTCCGATGCTAGAATCCCCGGTGTCTTTGAATGAAGGAAACCTGGACATGAAGATGTCAGGGGTAGCGATATTTTTTTGTTGATTGGGGGGGGGTTCGGCCCGAAGAGAGGGCCTGGGAACCAGAGTCAAATCCGAATCCAGACCTTATCCGTAAATTTTCGCCTAAAAAGGGGGGAACCCAAGGGGGGGGGGACTGTTACGGCCCCTTGTCCCGGCCCGGGGCCGCCGGGCGCACCCGTGACCCCCCCCGGGTGCCCCCCGGGTCGGGTGCGCCGTGGCCCCGGGACGAGCCGGGGGGGTGCAAAAGCGGGACTCACCAACCCGCTCCTGTGCCTCCGCTCCTCTGCCGGCCGGGGGCGCGGCCTGGTCCTAAGGCCGGGGGCGCGCTCGTTCTCGGGATTTTTAAAGGGCCGCCCCTTTTGGTAATTTCCGGGGCCCTTTCCCCCACTTAAGGTAGTCCCCAAACACTCCTTTTCTGGGGTCTATGTTGCCTCGTTCCTTTGCTAAAGGTTCCAAAGTTTTCCGCCTTTCCGTTACCAAACCTCTTCTAGTTTTGACTCCGAAACTCGCCCCTGCCCGACCTTTTCCCCCTGTCCCGCCCGAACCTTGCCGCCTGTCCTGACCTTCTGCCTGCCCACTACCTACGATTCTAGGAACTACGATTCGCGGTACCAGTGTCTGCACCTGGCTGCCACCGCAAAGCAAGTCACGTCAGGGGGGGACGAACTGGTAGCTCTAACGCCGCAGGCATAGTCCATCCAGCTTTTGCGGAGCGCGCTCGGTGAAAACCGGTGTTGTGGGCTCTTAGAATTCCGTTACCCTGGCTGGCTTAACTACCATCGCTTGCGCTGTGGTAAGGCGAGTTCACTACCAGCCTTTTGTGCCCTGCATTGCAATGCGTTGGTGGAGGTGGTAAAATAAAGATTGCCAAGAGGTCACCCATTAGGCTTCAGCCACTTGACCTGCTGCTCGCGCTGCTGCGGCTACGGTTACTTGGCACTCTACTGCTGTCACGTCACTGGCGTTGTTCCACCGTGACTATTTGAAGCTCTACGTGAAAGCAGACGCAACAGATGTTCACCAGGATGATCAATCAGCAAGGTCTCCATTTCCTGACATTTTATCTCTATTTGCGCGTGACGGGTGAATGGAAAAGTGATGAGTAGACTTGTTTTTGTACCGGGGATCCAGGAGGGGTGGTCACCCAGTAACTGTTGTTCATTTTGATTGCTTAATGTGAGGATCATGTTTGGAGGAAAGATGGACGCATACCAAGCACTCTCATTGTGAGAGAATGGAAGCCTTGAGTTCCATCACAAAGGCAATCTTGGGTGACGGGGCACTAGCAAACTCAAGACATTCCTCATACCTGCCTCAGATGCACGCCAACCCTCTTTCCAAAAGGCAGGGAAGTCAGTGTCTAGGAATACCTCCTCCTCCTCATCCTCCCCCTTTCCGCTTGACTCCTCCGGACAGCTTCAAAACAGTCCTGACTTGCCTCAGATGATGCACCCTGAGAGCTGAGGTGCCGCCTTTGTTACTAGTTCTGGACCTCCGTACCACGCCCTAATGAAGACCGATAAAGACTATTGGATCGAAAACTGTCGGGCCTTGTGGGATTTGATCGGAAGAAAAGCGCCTCGTTGTCTGCATCTGTGTACTGTTCTCCCCCTCCTCCGTCGCTCTGGCGGAGACCTGACTGTTTCAGGAGTGTCCACCGGATCGTTCCCAGATACTAAGATCACCCACAATGACTCATGCTTGACAAGGGATCGTCCGCCATCTGACCATTTTGGTGGCTTCTTCAAAACTGGGCAAGAGATGCTGCAGAGCTCTTTCACTGCACTCCACTCTTCGGTGGCTCAACCACCCCGGGTCCGACCGCTGCTTGTGGCGGTCCTATGTGTCACTTCGTATGCGTAATTGGCATTGCGCATCGATCCCACAATGCTTGGAGCATGTAGGAGGGTGGAAATTCCAGACGTGTTGCCACATCTATGACAATGAAGACGGATTGATGGGGAGGCCAGAGTCCAGACCAGGTGGGAACGAAGCAGGGGGTAGCGTACGGCAGTTAGTGCGAACTCAGACCTCGAGCCTTCTTCAGCAGGCACAGGTCCAGGGACCCGGGTAGCTCTTTAGAAATATTCGGACGACAAGGTACTTGACATGTTGCCAGGGAAAGACATGTGCCTCCAGCCTACGATTCTTAGTGAGATCCGGCAGGCACGATTATGCGCCCAGTTACTCGCACAGCCCCACCTTGCCTTTCCGGCACAAGGTTCTTGTCACCCCAGCCTAGCGCGTCAGTAGAGGTCTCGTTGCGGAGAGCCGTCCACAAGCTCACTGACCTGTGTGTGGGACCGGTTCTCCAAAGGCACGATTAATTTCAACACGGCCTGGTGTCTCTGGCACGTTTGATGCCCCCAAGAGGAACCTTGAGGGGGTAAAAGACCTGCCCCCATCCCTGCAGGTTTTGAAGAGCGGGAGGCACGAGCCTGTGAGAGCCAACGTCACCCCCAGAGACATCCACCCAGCTGTCACCGAGTGAGCTGTTCTCAGGAGTATAGAGGCTATTGGCGGTGACTTACTAGTCCATGTGTCGGTGGTGACGATGGACTTTTTCTGGTCACAGATGAAGACAAACGCGCCTTGAAAGATTTTAGATGACAGTGGATGGCCAGGGAGTCAAGGGACGGTTTTCTGGCTATGAAATGCCCTGCTCGGCATTCTGGTATTGGGGGCAAGACGAGGCCATGACGTGGCGGAAGCACATGTCTGTGCACCACGACTGGAAAACGATAATGCACCTAGTTTCCAAAAGAGACCAAAAGCATGCATTGCCGGGAACCCCATTCAGGCTTTCGGCTTTGGGTATGGTTTGGGTTTAAAGTGTTTCTTCTGCTCCCAAACTGGACAAGACAGAAGGCTGGCTGCTAGGGACTGGCCGCTGTACGGCTAGTGGCTGGTGTCAATCTGGCGGAAAAGGAAGAAGGGGGTAGGATGGGTCTCTGGTGGTTGTGGGTAGGTACTCGGGCACGGTGGAGGCTGAAGCGGAGGGCTGATCCCTGATCATAGCTCTGAGAGACCATGGGCGAGCGTGAGGGAAAACGCTTGGTGCGTGTGCGGAGGAGGAGGAGGAGGCGGAGACAGAGGGTTGTGGACAGAGTGGTTGGGAGGCCCAGGCGTCGGTCTGGCCTTGTTGGCAAGTGTTCCTCCTTTCAATAATGCATTCGCTGCATGTGGACTTGACATGTTGGTGGTGGTTAACACTATGGTTCTGTCTCTACCTTCATGCGTTTTACGGCTAAAAGGCTGCATATGACATCGCTGGTTTGAATCACGAGGCTTGCTCAAAGAAGGCCCAGGCTTGAGAGGTCATGGACCTTTTTCGACGGCGATAAAGCGAGGAGCGGGTGTGCGCTGACCGGGCTGGCGGAATCATATCACAGCGGAGACTTCGCGAACCGCCCTCTCCCTTTTTGTGGCGGGACCCGTATTGACACCTACCCCATCATATTCCTCTCGTTCCAATGATGAAGTGCTCGCAAGCAAATTGCTGCGGAAAGGTCCAGGATAGACCACAAGGTGTTGTCCATCATATCATCATCAACACAGGTGCTTGAGGTACCGTGCACTGACTCTTCGCTGCATACAGAAGCTGCGGGCTACAGAAAGGGGTCACCTGCAAGGCGTTGCCGACATCCACCCGTCCCAGGATTTTTGCCGAGTTGACCGGGATTCCTCACTCTTCCTCTGATGGCGCATCAATAACTTGGCGTCAGAGCAGACTAAATCATCTCTGGATCTTTTAACAATGCCTTCTGACCCTAACCGCATTTTGGCCATCTATAAGAAGGCTCCTTCAGTAGATCAATGGAATATCCACAGTGGTGGGTTACACGAGTTGAACATTTGGATTGCTGTTCAATGTTGGACGTGATGCTGTGATGCTGTGACGACAATTTTTGGCAGTGTGACTGGGTGAGGACGAGGAGGTAAGACTGTAGATTACAGGTTGCATTGTAACCAATGAAGGTACGATTAGGCGTACGATGCTCGCTTACTTAGTTCACAGGGCCCTGACCCAGCAGTGACAGGCCCTGACGGTCCTGCAAATGACGTTCCACGCTGCATGCATGTTGGGGCTGTCGACAGCACTGGAAAGGAGCACCTTCTCTTCGTACCTCTACCTCATTGTAGTCTACCCCCCTCTAGATGCTCGCTTACCACCTGCATTCTCGCTCGCTGTTCCAGAAATATTAAATTTTGAGAAGGAGTATGAATAGTTTTGGAAAGTCTCTTATTACATAAGACGGGCTAATCACAGACTTTCTCCAAATCCCTCGCTAATCAAAACAATAATTGCTGGATTCAATATTAAACTGCAAGGTTGTCTATCAACTATATGTGACTGGGGCAAAAGTGCAAAAAAAAGCACGTATCTGTTATTGTTTTCGTATAATACACAGTATTTTTTGCACCCTTTCTCAATTCGCACATGTCGGTCTGGGACTATAGGAATTTGCTGTTTTAAGAATTTACGTGGAAGCTGCGTCAATGAAAAATAACGCCTGGGTGCGCAAGAAAAGTCAAAAAACACGTATCTGTTATGTAGAAGAGATGTTTATAATACACGTATATTTTTGCACCTTTGAATTTCACCTGTGGGATGACTATAGAATTGCTGTTTTTAAGATTTACGTGGATGCTGCGTCAATGAACAAAGCGGGTGCGGCAAAAGTCAAAAAACACGTATCTGTTATTTTTAGTATAATACACGTATTTTTTTGCACCTTTCAATTCACCTGTGGTGACTATTGAATTGCTGGTTTTAAGATTTACGTGGATGCTGTTGTTCTCCCCAGATGAAACAAAGCCTGGAGACAAGTGCCGCAAAGTCAAAAAAAACAAGTATCGTTATGTTTTATTCGCTATAATTACACGGTATTTTTTGCACCTTTTATCATTTACAACTCGTGGTGAACTATAGAATTGCTGTATTAAGATTTACGTGGAAGCGCGTTCAGATGAACAAGTGCTCGGGGTGCGCAAAGAAGTAAAAAAACACGTATCTGTTATGTTTTGTTTATAATACGTCAGTACTTTTGCTTGCAACCAATTTTCAATTCACCTGTGGTGAACCGATAGAATTGCTGTTTTAAGATTTACGGGCAGATGCAAGAGATGTGTAATGAGAACAAAGATGGGGGCGCCAAAAGTCAGAAAAAAACAGTGCTATGCTGTTATGTATTTCGTATAAGATACACAGGTATTTTTTGCACCTTTCAAGATCACCTATGGTGACTATAGAATTGCTGTTTTAAGATTTACGTGGACTGCTGCAGTTATGAGAACAAAGATGAGCGTGATCGCGAAAAGTCAAAAAACACGTATCTGTTATGTTTTCACTGATAAACGGTATTTTTGGCAAACAAAGATAGACAGAACCTGTCCTGACTACAAGATTGCTGATTGTAGATTATAAACCTGCATAGGTGGATAATATATCAACAACAGTGGAATGGGATTAAAATTGAAATGAACACCTATCTGAAATGTATTATCTGTAATAAAAGTGGAGTTTTGCCAACCTAAACAAGAGACCTCAGTTATAGAAATGATGTTGTATCCAAATATAAGTTCAGTCTGCCCCAATATCCAGGAAATTTTTCACATAGCAAACCTGTCTAATATTAAAGTACTATTGCAGTGCATGTTGCAAATGTCTACACTAAAGTCTTGGTGATGAAACTTTATCCAGTGTTCTTTATAGATAGAGCTTGTCTGTGTTCGCCCGCGCCCCCCCCCCCCCCCTCCCTCATGACTTTACAGCGGTAGATGCTGATTTAAAATTCTCTAGCTAACTACATAAAATCTTCAAATCTCTAATCTAACTAAATTGGAAGGATCACAGCTAATAGTAGAGGTTTCTCTGTGCAGAAATAGACTAATTTCGCTGAGCTGTATGGCCACAGGCAGAGTGCACGTCCTATTCCTATGAGACGCTGAGAGACACTAAGGCTGAACAGGAGGGCTGTTCTATGTTAAAACGAGGTCATGTGATTTTTCCAGCCAATCGCAACCATACACATCCCAGTCATGACGTCGCACACACATCTCACCCTGCTCTATTCTGTAATCTGATTTTCTGGCCGCCAAAATTACAGGAAGCGCCGAAAATGGCGCGATCTTAATAGATGATGCACAGATTTTAACCTTAATTATCGCATGATCTGAAAATTTCGATCACCATAAAAACCTTGCCGATTTCAACTTTGTCGATAAAAATCGCTCAACACTATTTAGCAGCACAGGACAGGTCCAGAGTGGGTTTTTATTTAGTAAAGGAGGATGGAAAGATCTCAGAGCAGGAAGTGGGTCAAGCAGACAAGGGAAGCCTGGATACCTCTTCTGTTGTTGGGTCAAGTATGAAGAGCAAAGTAGAGGATGTACAGAAGGAGATGAGATGGGTATTACTTGGGGACTGAGATACGATGTTTTTTCAGATTTCTCTTTGAAGTGAATGGCCAGGTCTTCAGCACAGAGATCAATGACCGGGGTCTGAAGATAAGGCCTGAAGAGGGAATGGAGAGTGTCAAACAGTTGTTTTGGGTTATTGTATAATGTTGAGATAAGCTAGGTAAAATGTTCTTGTTTGGCACGGTGGAGTGCAGTGTGGTAAGTTCTGAGTATTAATTTGTAATGGGGAAAGTTTGCAGATAGCTTTAACTTTCTCCATAGACGTTCAGCACATCTGGAACAAGCGAGTTTGAGGTGTGTGATAAGGCTGCCAACATCTGCTTTTGGAGGTACTGGATTTAAGTGGTGCCAATATGTCCAGGGTCATTTCATTGTATTGACAGCCAGTTCCAGACCAGAGACAGAGAAGATTGGGGACAGTGAGGACTGTAGAGTGTCTATGAGTTCCTGAGTTTATAGAGCGGAGATTTCTGAACATGTGATGGGCAGGTGTGTCCAGAGCAGGCTGAGAATTAGTGATAGTGAAGGAGATGACAGAAGACCAAATCAAGCGAGTTTAATGGGGATACTGAAATCACCTATGATGAGAGTGGGTGAGGAGAAAGTGAGGGAGCCAGACAGCAATATGATAAAGAAACTGGTGGGGTAAGCCAGGCGGTCAATATACAACCACCACTCTGAGGTTGTGGACCTCAAAAAAGGGGAAAGTGAGGGAGGGTGTAGGAGGAATGACTATATACGTGCAATGTGGATAAAGAAGTATGCTGACTCCTCTGCCTTTTTTTTTCTCAGGTCTGGGAGTGTGGGTGTAGTGAAGGCCACCACAGGTGAGAGCAACAGGGGAAGCAGTGTCAGATTGTTGAAGCCATGTTTCTGTGAGAGCTGTCAGGTTGAGGGAGTTAGAGAGGAATAGGACATAAATAGCAGTGAGTTTGTTACAGACAGATCTGGAGTTCCACATCGCATATTTAAAATGGACAGGAAAAGACACACAATGAATAGTACCCAGATTAGCAGGGTTTCTGTGGAAGTTCGAAGAAGAAGAGTAATTAGCAGTAAAGGAGGGTGGATGGGAGCAAGGAGGGATGTCCCCAGTAGCATATTACCTATGGTTTGTGATTTTTTTGCCACAAATTTACATTTTGGTAATTTTCTGTCTTCTAGTGTGTTTAATGAACGGATTAGAACTAGGGGCAGTTTTAAATGTGTGCAATTGAGATGTGGCACTTGTCAATACATGCATAAAGCTACAAGTTTTAAATTGGCAGTAACAAACAAGGAATATAAAATAAAGAATCAGATGAATTGCCGTACTCATCATGTGGTATATATGATTTTTTGCCATACTTGCAATTTGCAATATATAGAATGTACATCCAGGAACCTATCGACCCGAGTTAGGGAACATATATATGATATTACTCACCCTAGTCCAAGATCAGTGTCGGGAGATCTAGACACTTCAGAGACAAGCATGATAGTTCACTTAAGGAGATTTGTGTCTTAATATTAGAAAGGGTGAATAAAACTAGTGAAAGATAGAGAAGCTTTCTGGATTCTTACTTTAAATACCAGATACCCCTTAGGTTTGAATTATAAAACAGATTTACTTTATATATACTAGGTTTTGTTTGTTATATATTGCTATCATTTCTATTGAATTTGTATTGCATAGGTTCATAAGGAGTTAATCCTCAGGTGTTTCTCTGCATGTGTTCGGCTATTTGTAGGCGTTGTAGTGTTACACACTCTATGCTATGTCTAAGAGTCTGTGGGAGGACGCTCAAGATGTGTGTGCATCATTTGGCGCCATGTTTTTAACTATTGATATATTTTTGGGATGTATTTATTAAAACAATTTGGAAACTTTTTACTCTGAAGTGCTGGATCAATGTCTTTTGTATTGTGGACACTGACTACTTTACTTTGTATCAAGTGTCAGATCTTTAGTGTTGTCCCATGAAAAGATATAACACAATATTTACAAAAATGTAAGGGGTGTACTCACTTTTGTGAGATACTGCATATCTTTTTTTAAACCATGCTATGTAACCACTTAACTCACATTAAAATGCTTCAAAAACTATAATTTTTTTATTGTACGATTTGAATTTACAAACTTGCGTCTCAAGTGAATGTAAGTTGGAGCATAACTTAGGTGCCTTAAAGATTCCTAGGCTTTTGGAAATCCTGTTACTGGCTGGGACTGCTTTTAATGAAAATAATAATACGTACACACTCTCACCATCTCTCCAGTGTTCCCTGTCGGCCTCCAGTAGTGACATTATGTATATGGCTCCCGTGAACTCATCACTGCCTTCAGTGGTCACTACTCAAACAAAGAGTAAAGAAATGTTAAAGCAGCATAGTCACTACACATTTAGGGCGAAATGTCAGAAAAGAGGCGCATCCACGCCAGTTTTAAGGCGCATTTAATGAGTGTATAGTGCGCCCGAATGAATTAACCTGTCAAAAATCTGATGTGCGGTATGCCTTGCATAGTATAATTTATGCACCTAATCCAGGTGCATAGCATAACTTAGGCGCATAGCATATCATTGCTAGTATATTTGATGTGCCTACTTTAGGCACATTCAAATGTGTCATGCCTGTCATATAATGCGCCTAATTTTGGTGTGCTGCAGTTCATTTATATGGAGAATAGGACGTCAACGGTTTTTTGGCGCAAAATACACAAAAAATATGGCGCAGCCCTAATGGGACATGTCGCCCTTAATGCATACAAATCATAATTTGTGAAAAATCAGAGCACAACTGTTAGGTTCAGATAATACACTCTATTGTAGTTTTGAATGCATTTAATATTAATTCCTGTTTTATAATGAAAAAAATGTCCTCAAATTCTCATCTTTTAGGGATTCAAAATCTAATTTCTGCTCTCCGTTTTATAAGAGCTCTCTTGTGTAACATCATTTATTTCAGAGCTGCCCAGCGCTTAAACAGCAAAGCAATCAGTATGTACTGTAGATACCACAAGGATCAATGTAGATCCCTTTAGCCTCTTATGACAGTATCACATTATTACTGTCTGGGCACTGTGCTAATAGAAGAATGTGTACCAAAACTAAATACAATCGTTGTATCTATTACTCATTCCACTATAACGCAGCTGACCTTGAGCGACTAACTTATCTTAAAGAGTCATTTCCATACTAAGCATTTTGCAACTAATAATTTTACGTACAATAAATTACAATATGTGCCCTACAGAGTGTTCCTGCTGAGCACAGAAATTATCTGTATTTTCTCTCTGCTGCAATGAGCTAGATGTAGATATATACTATGAATAAGGCTAGGACCACACCTTTGTTGTGATTTATTTTCTTTGTTCCAACAAAGGAACTGCAAAACAAAAATAATGGTGTGGCCGAATCTGCTACGTGATGGATGCCAATGGCTCCCAGTGGACCCCATTGACTATCACAAGGTTTGTCGATATTCTCGTCATGGTGTCCATCATTTGAATGGAAAAAATTGCGCTGCATGTTACACAATTTTTTATATAATTTTTTGTTGAATCCGTGACCGATGTGAACTGGGCCATCACTGAACATCATATATCAACCAAGCCTAAATTAGAATTGACAAAATTGTATATCAGATGGCAGTAAAATACTGGATACAAGTGCATGGTTTCTGACACACAATAAGTAGTATTAATTCTATTTATCACCCCCCAAAAAATAGATATCCATTACAAAAGCAAATAAGGAAAAGAAATGATCATGATTAAAACCAAAGTCAATAAAAAACACAAATGATAATTTGATATGTGTATTTTATTGATTTTGGTTAAATCATTGTAAGTTCTTTGTTTTTCGTTTTAGTTTTTGTAATGAATATCTATATTCTTTTGGTGATGAATATAATTAATACTATTTATGGTGTATCTCTATGTACAAATATCACTGGTATGACATGATTGTTTAATTGATTCCATTGAGAAAGATCCATAGAGAAATGAAATGTTCAGTGTAAGGAATCAAGTAATTATCTTTTGGCCAGAAATTAATGTTTTATGGACTTTTCCTTTCTGGCGGTTTGTAGTTTTGTATTTCGCATATAAATAATAAAGTCTTTAATATTTTTATTATTGGGAGAGCCATTGATAGTATTTACATATTTTGAGACTTGGGCCCTTCAATAGGCACGCATTGTTTTTTTGTGTACCAGAGACAATTAAAGGGGCATTCTCACCATGCCCGTCCCAGCCAGCCTCTGCTAACACCTCCTGGTTAGCCTGTGGGCGGTTCTTCAGCAGTGACTGCCATTTCAGCTCTGCCATTCCCAGCTGAGCCTGTTAGATGGACATTAATAATGGAGGGGTGTAAACAGCAGGGCAGAAGGCTACAGAGCTCTAAAGGGTTAGTTTGTGAGTTAGAAACATAAACAGCTCCTGTGCTGCTGATAAGACACAGCAGGGAGTGAAGTCACCATCTAGCCAAAGCTCTATAAGCCTGTTAGAGCACAGAGAGGAGGTTGGTGACCTTGGGAGATACGATCTGTTTTAGTTCTAAAATGAAGCAAAATCAGAACAGGATATATTTGGTAATAGTTGTTATTCAGTTTTATTTAGTTTTTGTGATTCAAAGTGACCTTCTATATTCCTGATGCATACATCTTGATAAATAAAGCAAAGATCTAGCAATAAAATGGGTGTAAATGTATTTTACTAGGCTGAGGAAGGTACTGGATACATGTTGCTAAATAAAGTTCTTCTACAATTCATCTTCAATCCATCTTTGTTCCCTGGCAAACAGCGCTCTTGGTTGTTCCCATTTTGATAACTAATAGGTAGGGATTAAAGGGGTTTTACCACAAAGTAAAATTGACGTGGGAAGTTTGTAAATTAAATAATAAACATTTTCACCATTCATCATTATTGAAAATTCCAGAATGTTTTTGTCTTTGCTGCTCCTTTAGTGATCCATTGTTACAGCTTGTCTCCAGGTCATACGACCAGAGCTGAGAGCTTCTCAGTCCTGGTCAGACATGCTCAGACATCACCTCTCCTCTCAGGCAGCTACTGAGTGTTCAAACCCCAGGCGCTGTCATTCTACTCCTGTCCTCTGTACTCTTTAGTAATTAGTCAAACAGTACAAATAAATTAAAAAAGAAACCTTAATCAGGTAATTGCATATATAAAGAGAAAAAAAATCCACAGGTTTGGTTCCTGCAGGGATTTGAACCAAGGACCCATGTGCCTGGAGGCAAAAGTTTTACCTCTGAGCTACAATATAGCTACTTACAGGTTAACACATAAACAGACCTTTGTTTGAATACAGAGAGGATAGGCATAGTTATGTCATCCTGCTGGGTCACATAATATGCAATTCAAACAAGTCACACACGCCCCCTTCTGAGCACTCAGAGTTGAAGAGCTGGATACAGGAGGTATGAAATGAGATTGTGGCAAGACCCCTTTAATATGCAAAAAATAACAGAAAAGCTCTATGAGAGCAAGAAACTGGACTAATTTCAGCTGTATATCCCAGTATCTAAATGTAAACATAGTTTAAAAGCAAAGTAATCGACAAACAAGTACACAAGATTGGACTTTCAAGTGTTGAAATGCATGACATGTAAAATTGCCTGTGCTCATTACACATAACCATTTTCTTGCCAGAAACTTCAAAACAGGACATACAGTGGTCCGTCAACATACAATATTAATTAGATCTTGGACGACCATTGCATATTGAAACCATAATTCTTTTGAAAACTGGTAATTGGTTCCAAGGGCTCAAAACGTCACCAACATAATGCAAAATGAAGATTAAAGGAAATGAAGCAGATTACACAAATAAATTAAGTCTTTCTATCTAACATCAGAATGAGCATCTGGAAGCTGGAAATCATTTTCTATTTTGAGGGTTGGAGCTTCATTGAGTTTCGGAATTTGTACATAATGTACAAGAAAAAATGAAAATGGGACCCTCACCTGCTGCCCAATTGAGCCACTCAACCTGGCACATGTGAAGAGCAGAACATGAAGTAGTGAAGAACATGTAGTAGTATACTGCACTGTAGAGAGGCGCTACTAGAATACCAATCACTGAATGCACTCCGCTAATATAGAGGAAAAATGTTCATGATAATTGATTTGATCAATGTCTGGGTCATGATATCTTGAAACCAGACTCAACATACAGTATCTCAGGAAAGACCATTAAATGTTGTAAAAATTGTATCATGAGGCCATTGTATCCCGAGGGACCTCTGTACACTGAGTCACAGTATTAAGACCACTTCCTACTTTTGATTTCGCCAGTGTGTAGCAAGTTAAATGTCATGAGCCAGCTTGCTGGGTATATAAGGTATTCAATAAGTTGTCTGCACACTTACCTCTCACACAGCTCAGTTCCACCAATGACATCACTGGCCGCCTGCCCAATTCTTCTGCTTACTTCTGGCTTTAGACACTTGGCTGTAATGCTAATGTGCCATTTCCTTATATCGTTGCTCAGACATGAAAATTTTTAATATTCTGGTAAATCTCTTTCCACTCCGCTGTACCCTGTCTTTTAATAAATAGACAAAAATGCTTCCTATGCTGAGTGCCATGGACTTTTTCCTTTATTATTGGATTGCTACATATGGAACTCCATATTTTCCTCTGTCAAAAAGCACCACCTAAGCATATTGAGGACAATCACTGGACAATAATGTAGGATTTGGTCTCTGAGTTGTCATCGCATTCATCTCTATATAGTGTAGTGCCATCAGATCTCTATTTACTGGAATTAACATTGCTAATGGTGATGTTAGGTAATGGTACCAGACAGCTGCATCAAACCTGTGGCTGTATTGCTTATGTCCCGAATGCTCAAAGCTCAAAGTAAACAAAAGAATCAGGTAGCCGGTAAGCAGCATCATTGCTGGAACTGAGCTGAGTAGTGAGCCAAGTCTGCTTTTTTATTGTATTACAGCAGCCCTTGCCCAATTTTAATTCAAAAAAGTTTTTTTTATGCAGTTTATGCTTAACTAAATATGTTGGTTATTATGACCATGTGGATGCTACGTAACTATAGTTTTTTTCTTTTTATTTGATGTATTTTTTACTAAATAATGATGTATTTTTGTGGAATTTTTTCTTTTTTTTTAATAGTACTTTTATTAACTTTTTCAATTAATAACAAACATTAGCACCGAGTGGGGGTAAAAAACATGTAAGACGGTAGGGGACTATGGAAGTAGGGGGGGGGGAGACAGACATAAAGGAGGGGGGGGAGATACAGTTGGGTGTGGAAAGTCCTTCTGACATTTACAAGCGAAGTCGTGGCAGATCAGTGCAAAGTCCAAATGTTGGATCTGCGCCTGGAGTGTTTTCATGTTAGAACTAAAATAGAAACTTGTTGGAAAGTGAAGGATCAGTCCAGCGGCGTAGAGTGGGTTGCTGCGCTAATATTATAATCAAACATTGTGTTAAACAGTAAAGCATGAGCAGGAGAGTTTGCTTCAAATTTTACAACTTAAAGATCAGAAAATTCAAACATAAAGTTCAACGGTTTTAACATAGTTCCGTGTGATAGTTAGCGCACATGTTGTATTGGCAATATGGACAGTCTGCGTATAAATGGTAAGTATACATAAAGTCAAACATTTTCAAAGTAGTTCTATGCGATATTTGGGACGCAAGTTATGTTGACAATATGGGCAGTCTTTGTGTTAAACCTTGAGTGTAAGTTAAGTGAACAAACTGCAGGAAGTCACTATCAATCATATACATTTCACCGTAAGGCTATGTTCACACGGCTTATTTCAGAACGTATTTACATCGGATGGCCGATGGTAAATACGTTCTGAAATCAGTTGAAAATCCGTTGCAAATAAGTGTCACTAAGTGTGGCACGTATTTGTAACTGATTTCCCGATGGATTCACCATCTCCAAACATTGTAGGTGGTGAATCCGTCCGTAAATAATTGACATGCACATTGTTTTTTCCGTCCGGATTGCCGTTGTCAATCCGCGGCGGCAATCCGGCACAGAAATACGCGTCGTTTGAACAACGAGCCGTTTTTTCTATTTAAATCAATATAAAATAGGCTGTTACTTATTTCTGACTGATTTGCCGACGGATTTCCTATCGTAAATCCGTCGGCAAATCCGCGGCAAAATAAGCCGTGTGAACGAGGCCTAACAATCATGAGCAAGGCCCATAGTTTAAATCTGAGTTCCTGTAGATTAATTTCCCCATGGCGCTGAGAGCGCGACCCGCAGCAGCCTGAGAATGTTTTCATTTTAATGAAAATGTTCTATCTCATTAAAGGATTATTATTATTATCATTTATTTTAGAGCGCCCTTGACTCCAGGGCGCTGTACATTTCAGGTGGGTACATAAATAAAATTGGTCAAAGAATTATGAAGTGACAATAAGTGACTAACAACTGGTACAGAGGGAGAGAGGTCCCTGCCCGTGAGAGCTTACAATCTACAGGATGATTATTTTATAACTTTATTTTACCGTTATAATGTGTTAGCATACTTCTGCATAGCAAATTATACTCATCATCACTATGACATAGGCTGCTATGATGGCAACATTAAGAGAGCCCTAAAAGAAGGCTTATGGCATACACTGCTCTTGGGCCCTTTCTAGCTCACTAGTGTAGATTGTAGAACATTTCATCAGTACTTAATTGGATCTCTGAGTAACCTGGTGACCTGACTAAAAGGAGTCTAAATGATAAATGTCATGGACTTTGGCAATAAAAGGGTTACACTATCAGGACTGGCCAATCCAGTGCCTGCTTAGGAGCTATCTCTAGGTCTTAGTAGTTTTGGAACCACAAACTCCCAATACTTAGCAATGACAAAAGATGTTCACTGCAAACTGGGGAACTGTACTGTTCAAAAGAGGGTGGATAACCATTAAGAGGTGAAATTAGACAAAATTATTACTTTGTAATTTCACTGACCAACCCAGAGCCAATCAAAAACAATTGTATATGTGAGCAAAGCCTTATAGATCAACATCAATGCTTGATTCCGATAATACTTTTGTGCTAGGTGTTAGAATGATACAGTGTTAACCTTTGAACATGTAGTGCATAGTACCAACCTGTTATTTTTTTTGTCCTACACAGAAACAACTTTTCCATCTTTCAGTTTTTCTATTTTAGACGTTTTCCACTCCATTTAATCAGTTTATGTTTTTTGAATGGATGTGTGTGGATGTTTACCTTTTTAAGTGGACTTTGTGCCAGGATTCTAATAAAAGATTAGCCTAAAATACTGCTGCCAATACTGACATTAACCTGTTTTTCAGTGTTGGCAAAAAAGGTAGAAAACATACTGGTGACCATCCAATTCCATTAGATAAATTATACTGGAGCTGACGTACCCTATGATGGATAAGCAGTGATCAGATGAGCTTGATTTACCTAAGCTTATGCTTAAATTTTAGAGTACTTATACGGCAAAAATATTGAACAATGATAGAATCTCTAGGTGTTAATCAAAAGAAACAAATTTACTAACTTGATGCACTAGCATCCGTAAACTTTTTAGATTTTTCCAGAAAATGATAAAATGATTTGTTATACCCAATGGAGTTCAATGACAGATCATAAATGAAGTATTTATTTTCTTCTTTTAAAAATACGCATAATAATATAGACATAATATGAAGCAATAGAACCTCAAAATATTGAAAGTTTTCTTAGACTGAGGTTAGCACTATGGATACTATTGTGAAGGTGCTATTATAGGCATTACCGTAAATCTGGCATTTTGTGTACAACAATTTCAGTTTTGTCTGAAAAACAAGGAGTAATTTTGAAGGTGTAGCTGTAATGATTCTAGTCAGTACAAGATGACAAAACTGGACAGAGATCTCATTGGTTGCCAACTGAGCAGTCACAGGGAAGTATTATATAAAGAGTGCATCAAATACAAAAAATAGAAGGGATTCACCTTAAGATGATGGAATTGCAGAATAACAAGACAGATGATGGCACAGATACAGATGAAGCTAAGACCATGAAAAACTTTGATCTGGAAGCAGGTCAATGACAGATGAGAACTGACTCTAGATAACTTTTCCCCTAGACCTATCCCTAACACTGCCCCTTTCACTAGACCCCACTGACTCATCACTATCATTGAAAACTATGCTTAACACTATCCTTAAACTGCAGCTGACCTTGACACAAACAGGAGGACCCAGAAATAACCAAGTCTAAACTTCAGTAAGAATTGCACTGACAAGAATTGTAGAAATATATACACTGGCTATGAAACTTCACGAGGCAAGAAGCCAGCACAAGACATACTATAACAAGACTGGATAACTGAATACTGGACATGATCTCACAAACAGAAAAAATACTGTACCGAGGCTACAAGACTGAAAGAAACTCTATAGAAAGGCTATCAACTAACCACTCTCCACTAACGCGCCTAAGGTGCGCAGCTTGATCAGTTGATCTGCCCTGAAAGTAGTTTGAGGCAATTGCATTGCAACTGCTACACATCAGATCTAATTTGAAGGAGACAAAGGGCAACGTCCCATTAGGGCAGCAACATTTTTTGGGTGTATTTTGCGGCAAAAAACTGTTGACGCCCTATTCTCTATATAAATTAACTATAGTACACCAAAACTAGGTGTATTATACGCCAGGCATGACACATTTAAATGTGTCATCAAATACACTGGTTATACTACGCGCCTAAATTATGCTATGCATCTAGATTAGGCGCTTCAATTATAATATGCAAGGTATACCAGACGCCAGATTTTTGACAGGTTAATTCATTCAGGCACATTTACACTCATTTAATGTGTCTTAAATCTGGAGTGGCGGCACCTCTTTTCTGACATGTCGCCCAAAATGATAGGAAGATTATTACCATTTATAATACTAGCCAGAGTATTAAAAGATGAGGACCAAAGCCAGAGGTGGCCACTGTATCCTTGGTCAGTAAGAACACAGAGGTGCTTTATGGCTGTAGTGGATAGTAAATCAGCCATAGACACAAGGGGGGACATGTCTGAAAACTGTCTTGGTCTAAGCAACCAATCAGAGCGCCCCTTTCATTTTTTCAGAGCTCTATATGAAATGAAAGGGGAACGCTGATTGGTTGCTATGGGCAACAAGAAAAGTCTTAGACCAAGACAGTTTTCAGACATGTCCCCCATAATATTTATCTGCACTCTTTGACAGATCAAACTTATTTATGTGCTGTGCACATAAATATCTCACTTGTTTAAAATGCCCTTGAAATTTGATGCCAGATCATTTAGAGGAATGCGTCTGAACAACATGCTATGACATTCTGTATATACAGTACCTATGCCACTTTTGGGGGAGGAAAGTTTGCCATTTCACTTTCTAGGCTGTATAAAAGCTATAAAATCCTTAACTATTCTGAAATACTGAAATGGAATGGATTTGTCAGGGGAAACACAAGGATTTTAGAAATATAGGGCAAAATGTATGAACGGGGCTGCACCAGTTTTCTGGTGTACTTTGAGCCAAAAAGAATGTATGGACAGACGCACTCCTAACTTTGGCGCGTTAAGTCCCTTTGTAATGCGTCAAAGACACATTTTAGTGCGCCAAAGATTCTTAGAATAGCATTCTTAGAAGTAGACACATTTATAATTCTTTGTCACCAAATCTAGGTGTAGAACAGTTAGAACAGCCAGTCCAGGTTAAAGGTGGTGCCTGAGCCAGACTTGTCCGTATCCCCCCCCCCCCACTGCGCCTGTATGACCTGCAGAAGAACAGGTTCATACATTCTGCCACAGTCTATACTACCTTAAAGCGAATTATAACTGGCCTGTCAGCACCAGGATTCATACATGTCACCCTAAGTGATTCCTGTAGCTAATAATAACTAATCAGAGTCCCTGGGTTACAAACGGGACAGGGACTGTAGGTTTGTTCTTAAGTTGAATTTGTATATACAGTAAGTTGGAACTGGTATATTTATTAAATGTAGCTCCAGCACAAAATATATTTTTTTGGGGATAGTGCAGGGAAGGGTTTTTACATTTGTTTTGCTGTTTATGCCCTTTTTAAGAAGATTTCAACTAATTTTAATCTCATGTGCTGCTGTGGCATGCTGGAACGTGTAGTTCCACAGATACTATCTGCTATGGAACATGGAACTACAAGTGCCAGCTACAACTAAGGAAGTCCGCTTCCGAAACGCGTCAGCCATCTTGGCGCTCTCCGCCGCATGTACATGATGCTCCTCCATGCATGGGTTTTTTGATACTTGTTATAATGCTTTTAATCATATATTTAATAAAGCATGAAGATTTTTTACGTATTTCTGGCGGTGGATATTGTAGCGGTTACTTGGACTTTTTACAAGGGCCAGCATGTCCCATAATTCTCGGTTTGTAACTAGGGGACAGATATAAGTTGGAACATTGTAAGTTGGGGCTGCCTGTAATGAAGCTTACTCAACCAAAAATACTGGAACAAAAGTAATAATACCTACTAAATTAATAATAATAACAACAATAGAGCTTGCTCAATCAACTATATATATATAAAAGTATTATCTTCAATACCATAGACCAAAGTAATACCTTAACAACAATGCTAAAACCACTTAAACTATAAACATGGAAAACCACTATACACAATGTGCTCAGGTTTTGCAATGAACTTACAAAACTGCAGTTGAACACAAAGAAAAACTGAAGACCTGAAAATAATAATTTGTAAAAGATGATTAGATTATGTTGATTCAGGGATGTTTACCCCAGACAGAAAGAATTATGGAGAAAAAATAAACTAAGTCCAACACAGAATCAATATGCCTGTGAGTATAAACACAATGACAAAACACAGTGAAAAATTACACATTGACTACGAAGGTTTCAAACTTTGGTGTGATGATCCACCACTTGTACTGTGATGTGTTTTGGATACATTTATATCTACACAAGCTCCTGTGTGAATCCAAGGGTAACAGAAGTCAACACTGCTGTCTGGATGGCGTAAGGGAAACAAGCTCCTGCTAACAGATATAGCACTATGTTTATTGGAAGGTGAAGAGAGGTATGAATGGCAAATGAATAGACTATCGTCACCCTGTGTGCTGATGTATGTTGATCTGTATGGCACTGTGTTATGGAGATATTTTGCCACAGAAGCAATGCCACAACTTTTTTCTTTGGGGTTCACTGGAAAAACTATATGTCTCAGTAGCAAATTGGAGATATACAGAAGCGTAGTTTGGAAACAAAGACATCTGTTGGAGTTTTGTAAAACCAGGAACACAAGTCAAAAGTTGTAGAATTGATTTGTATCTCCAGCCAGAGGTTGGGTTCACACTTTGCATTTGTGTTGAGTTTTTTTTTAACTATATTAGAAACGCAATAATAAAAGAAAATAAGTCCACAAAGAGGAAAACAACATTCACTGGAAATTAAACATAATATAAAAACTGACGCCGAGATTTCTGTTGCGATCTTCTGTTTCCTCTGATGTTCCATTCTTGCTTCCCTTCGCCTCCGCCGGAGCATTTAGACCAAAATAAACTAGGTCTGACTGTCGGAGCTGCAGAGTGCTGCATTGCGCCGCGCTTTGGCGAGCCGGGATCGTACATGCCTCGGAGTTTTCGAGCGCGCCGCGTCCCACCCCGGAATGCCTACACCGCGCCCATTGCCCGCCCCTTCATGCGGGGCGCAGCTGAAAGTGGCGAACGCTGCGCCTAACACTGCATCCCTGCGTCCGACAGGGGGATTTGGGCCGGGAGGCGCAGGTTACTCCAAAAAACAGGTGTAAAGCCCGTTCATACATGTCGCCCTGAACTGTTACTTTTTTTGGTATAAAAGTATAAACCAGTATATGAATAGTAATAAAAACACATCAGCTTACAAAACTGCATGTGTTTTTAATGCTTTGTTGATGCGCTTTTAACATAGCTGGGAAACACAACAAAAATGCATGTAAACCAGATTTATTCTTGCAATAATGAGAAGTGTTACATTATAGCTTATGGCCATTATGGCAGCAAGGTTTATGTCTCTGTTTTCTCTCTAGTTCTCCAGTATAGTGTGTCTGTATTCACCTTCAGATGCAATGGTTTTGGGGAAGAATAGTGGCATGTTTTGGAATTTGATGTAGCATATCAAAAAACCTGTAAGGCTTCCTAAGAAATCTGAGGCACATGGAGGTAAAAATATGGGCTTAAAGATAACTTTTCACCTCCAGGGGAACCTCATGAAGTAACAGAAGACTAAAATACAAACACTTCCTTAAATATGCTTCATTAGGAAAATCAAAGCATTTCACCTGTACTTCAGTTTTATAAAAAGCACTTCCCTTTAAGATAGGTCTGAATTCAGCCCAAGTTGGTACCCTACAGCATGATGGATCACTATGTTGACCGCTCCTTGAAACTAAGGGGATGTTCACGTGGCATTTTTTTAAAATATGTGATTGAGTACATTTTTCTGACCCAAAAAAGGACCCAAACATGTATCTAACAATGTTACTTTGTGATTACATTAGCACACCTATTAGAAAAACCAGGGCTATATCAAAGAGAATACCCGTAAGACCAACAGTATAGCTATACACACCTATCAAAAAAGGTCTACGAAATGTAAATAAAATAGAATGACTTTATTAAGTATACAAAAATCCATAAAAACCAATAAAAGATGACAGTGAAAATACACAGATACGTGACCACTATACACACCATCTGGGATAACTAACAGACCAATATAAGGTCAGGTAACCCCAAAGTAAAGACTATAATGACACATTATACTATTATATAAACATGCAGAAGCAATGTGTAGAAGTTTATACCTGACCTTAGTAAGAGGACGTAACACAGAAATCCACAGTTTGGACAGATGGAGTGAAAGGATCACGCTCCCCAACGCGCGTTTCGCAGTGCGCTTCGTCCGGGGGGTGAACAAACTTTGATGAAACCTGGTATTTAAATGATGTAACCATATTTAATTCCCACCCTCTAATTAGTAGTTAAACCAATGACAAAGGAATCCTTAAAGAAAATAACCTGTAATGTAAGCATATGTGCATACAAATACCTGCTGTACAGCCGGAAAAGCATGTTTAGCCGCCTGAGCTAGCCCTATACCTCGGCGTTACTATATGTCTAGTGCGCGTGCGCAGCCTGTCCGCGCATGCGCACCATATGAGAATGGGCAAGACCTGATCAAAGATGGACACCGCTACTGACTGCTCAAACGCGCGTGCGCGAAACCCCGCGCACGCGCGGATGCGCACATCAGATATGAAACGTTTCAAACAGTAAAAAACAAAATAAACCCTAAGCTTTCTATTATTATATAAGTGCTGAGTGCTGGAGTGAATAAGTGAATGGTGGTAAGTGCACGATGTGATGAAACAACAGTGAAACGAAAAGCCAGGTGAATGAAAACAAGTGACATGCAATAGTGATAGTGATATTTATTGTTATAACCTATTTATAAATATTATGGTGCTACTAAATAGTAAACATTTTATGAGTGTGGAAATAGTGATTGTTACATAATACTTGCTAGACAATACAAACTAAGCGATGAGTGTAAGGAAATATTAGTGCTTATTAAACAATATTTGGTGAACATAATATTAGTGCATGTATGAAAAAATGATTTAATATAAGATAATAAGTTATTATCAATAGTATACAAAAATATAAAATGTGTACATATATCAACAAATGATAAATCAAGACGAATGTAGGTGCTGTCCATATATATCCAGGTTTTGGTGGTATAACTTCAGAGGGATCCAGAAGTAACAGGACTCAGGAATAAATAACATGGGTGATGTAACTCGCGCTGAGCCAGTTTCAATGTGAAACACGTATCAGCGTTAAGATTGTATGTGATTTACATACATCTTTGTGATGATTTAACAGATCCTATCAAAGAATTGACATATCAATTCTTGATCCCTTTTACATATCACAAACCCTCGGATACGTTTTTGCAATCCAGAAAATGTATCCAAACATATACCACACTTTGGGTATGTGTTTAGATACGTTTTACTCAATACGTTTTTCGGATCGAGAAACCTATTGTAAAACGCTGTGTGCACAACTGCTTCTGATCTGAGAGAGTACACTGTGAAAGGAGAAGCCAGGGAGTCTACATCATGTGCACACACTGGTAGGCTCTGGGCTGCTATTTCTGTGCTGGATATTATAACACCAATAGCAGTGTAATATTGATGCCTGTGTGCTATGGAGGAGGCTGGAATCAACAGGTAAACCCTGTCACACTTTGTCCTCAGTTTGCTGTGTCTTCGGCACTGTTTATAGTGAGAGACTCAGATTAACCATGTATAAGCAACTATATCCTCAGCTCCCCCTGTACTTTTGGTAACTTCCAACAGAAGGAATCCTACTAGATAATGATCTCTGCCCAAGAAAGTGAAACTAAAACCTGTATCCCTGTAATACTGAGGAAAACCCTATAATTTGCTAATGACATGTATTAGCGAAAAGTCACTTCATCTCATATCATTTTTTGTGTGTTTGTGTGGAGGTGATAGGTACTCTTAAGGAGTTCTGTACATGCAATGTTAAGGTTATAGTATTGATGTAATGGGTCCATATAAGAGGCATAGCTAAAGGTTTAGGGGCCTTGGTGCAAAATGTCAGCTTGGGCCTCCCACCAGAGTCACTATCAGAATTTTCAGGGCTCCATACTGTTAAAATTACACCATTGTTTTGGGGGTTTGTTGTTGTTATAGTCTATACTGTACAGTTTAATTGACATGTTATCTCTTTTGTTGGTCAGTATATATACAAAGGCCAGAAAATACCACCAAATTATCACTGTATGTCTCCACTATATAGTCACTAATTTCATCATAATATTACTGACCAAACCAGTATAGCTTCCCTGTTTATTAGGTAGGTAGCTGCTCTGGTAGGCAGGTAGGTCCAATGGTAGCTAGGTAGGTAGGTATGTAGAGTCCCCCAGTAGGTAGATAGATAAACATGCCCCCTGGAATATAGTTCCCCTGATAGTTATGTAGGTATACAGGTCTCCTGGTAGGTAGGTAGGTAGGTTTACAGGACCCATGGTAAATAGGGCCCCAGGTAGGTAGGTATGTATATATGGCTCCTCATAGATAGCTATACAGGGCCCCTGGTTGGTAGCAAGGTATAAAGGGCCTCTGGTACATAGGGCCCCTGGTAGGTAAATATACAGATCACCTGGTGTATAGGGCACCTGGTAGGTATGTATACAGGACCCCTGGTACCTATGGCCCTTGGTAGGTAGGTATGTATACAGGGCCCCTAGTATATAGGACCTCTGGTAGTTAGAAATACAGAGCCCCTGTTTTTAGGGCCCCTGGTATGTAGGTACACTGGGTCCAATATTAAAAAAAAAATAATACCTCTCCCTGTACCTCCGCAAATGCCTCTTCTTTGACTCCAGAGTGGGTGGTGTGACATCATCATGCTGCTTGCTCTGGGACACCACTCTAGTGTTTAGAAAACCATATGTCTCGGGTCTTATGTCATAGGTTTATGACCTAGTACAAGAAGTGATGTAGGTGGTGCGATTACATCATTACATTGTGCCACCAACATTGCGGCATGTAGGGAGTCAAACAGCTGGAATGGAGCTTGCTTCGATCCCGGACGGTCTGACTGAGCCGCTGCCCACACTATATGGAACCTGCGATGCCGCTCTTTGGTGAGGGTGACTGTTGCGACCCCTGTAGCTATGCCATCATATGCATGATATGTTAAAGGAACTATTTATAAAGGGCAGACTGGTTAATACTGCTTGGGTCTCTGTTGCTCTCTGCTTCCTGGTCTTGACAAACAGGAAATGCCTGCTCAACTAGCTACAACTGAGACCCACCTCAGCCAGTGATTGGTTGAGTGGGCATTCCCAGCCATTTTCTGTGTGTTGAGACCAGGTACCAGAAAGTGGAGATCTACAGAAACCTGGGCAGTAGCAGAAGAGAATCAGGAAGGAATATAAGGCTTGTCTTTTTTTAACCTGTCTATCCTTTTTTTAATAAAAAATAACACCACTAAACAACCCCTTTAAGTATGTGCAAGATTTATTCTGGATTACCAGGACGCCCTACTTAATTCAGTCATGTGGGTGGGGGAATAACAACAACTCTATACATCACATAAGGTACTAGAGAAAGTTGTTACTTTTTATTCCTTGCAACAGTACATCAGAATAGCTCCGTCTTTACTGTCTAATGTGCTACATTTTTTACTGTATCCAAGCTGGCACCAGGCCTCTTTGGGTCTATGGTAGACGATGTCACAGTGGATCCCCTATCTACCCCATCCTTGGCTATAAAAGTTTAAAACACATTTTTCAGATAGACATGATAGACATTGAACACTGGCCTATGCCCACGTTTACCTGGTACTGACAATGACATGATCTTGTTGTAACTTGTTGTATGGGTCTTTTTGATGAGTTGTGTTGCAGCCTGTTCACTGAGCGGTGGGCACACTTGTTAACCTGGTTGCCACATCATGCAGTGTCCCCTTACCCCTGTGTGTCAGCTTCTCTCATCTCCATCTGCTGCTGCATGTGCTTACTTAAAAGACACCTTCCCATCAGCTTGTTGGGGTTCCTCATAGCATCTACAGGAATATGCTGTATAATGCTCTCCAATTCTGACCTACTGGCTTGTTTCTGACCATTCTTTTTGTCTGCTACCTGCCCTGACCTTCTGCATGTGACTCAATGAACCTCACCTGCCTTGACCCATTGCCTGTGTTCCGTCTTTGTGTGAACTTCGTCTGCCCTAACCCTCCATTCGTGATCTAGCTGCACTTCTTTCTAGTCCTCCAGTATCATGCCTGCCAGCTGTCAGATGTATAAGGGGTTGAAGTATAAAGACCAGAAGACTCCTTAGGGTGTGTTCACACGGCAATGGACAAATATTGGTCGGTTTATCCGCCCGGTATTTGTCTGGTTTGTGTGCCGTACACACGGCCGCGGGAGGGACGGGGTGGCTTTTCTCTGCGATGAGCTTAGAAAATCCATCCCCCCTTCACATTCACTTGCACATATTCCGTCCGAAAACTGGACGGAAGAATGTGCAGGTAGAATGTGTCGGGTGGCCCATGGGCGGAACAACTGCCGGGTGGAAAACCCGTGCAGTGGGGACTGCTGCATGGGTTTTCCATAGGAGCTTATTGTGCTCATTTTCTACCATTTTTTCAGGCGGTCTGCAAAACCGCCTGAAAAACCAGCCGAAAACCCGTGACATGGCGACATGCCCTTAGGGTGCACCCAAACGACGAGTAAATTTTACTTGCTGTTCTGCCGTTGAAAACTGTGTTGAACAATGCGGTTTTCAACAAGTATTTCACATGGTATTGAATGAGTATTTAGGGTAATTTTTTCTACTCATGGTTTACAGTCAGTCCCATTCACTTCCACATGGTTTTGAACTTAGCTAAAACAACATACAGATATTTGTGGCACGTTTTACATGGTTTTTAGCCATCACCTTTGACATCAATAGTAAATTTCCATGCAGAATACAACCAACGAATGAACAAGTGCCGAAAACATGTTGCGAAATACGACCAAAACGATGTTCAAGTACACGTCTCATAGTCTCTAATGTAAAATATGCTGCATTATTAAGACAACGCGTATTTTATTTTTGTGTGTGGCTGAAAAGAATTGACATGTCAATTCTTTCAGACATATACGCACCATCAAATAATTAAGTATAGGAGGCAAATATTTGCCTTAGACCATTGCACATCGTAATCGCATTGAAATTACACGCTTGCAATTACATAATTGCAACAATGCAACAAACAGGTTTTGCGGTGCATGCCTCTGCATGTGAGCTCCCCATAAGACTCCGCATCTGACTTATGACAGTCTTGCAGCTTTATTGCGCCACAATACAGGTTCAGTAGCACTGTTGAAAGTACACACTGGCCAGCGTGTACTCTCAGTGCGAGGCAGCTCTCTGTCTCATATAGTTTTTTATTTCTTGCCGACAGATCACTTATTTTTACGGGCGTACATTACGCACTGAGAAATATGAAAAGTCACTGTCTTCTAAATGACGATGGTGATTTCACACAGCACCTGCTGAACGATGTACTTGTGAATCGATTTTACCGTATTTGCGGGGCGTACATTGGCGCAATTACGTCATGTGAACATACCCTTAGAAGCAATACATTATGGAATAGATCTCTAAAATGTCCACCAGAAAGTCAAAGATCTTTTAGCAAAATAACACAGCTCAGCATTCAGTTCTGATGATCTTTAGTTTCACAAGTTTCAGGCACCGAGAAACAGATCTAAAATTAGAGTTTCTATTATTACCTCTACCAATGACTGACAAGTATGGGTTAGATTGAAATAAATTAACATTTGTGTGACTTTTCAAGCTGGCATATTGTGTAGGTGGCTGGGAGAAAGAAACACCTTGTGCTTCAAAGTCCCATTCTTTCACCACCTCCACATTGTGGTATACTTCATCTTCCGATTTTCCTTCATAATAAAGTCATGTCAATTGCTGTGTTTTCTCTAGTCCAAAGAGGAGAATTTCAAGGTCAGAAGAACAGCTCCTCCATATTGCAAGTCTTACCAGATGAATGAAAATAACAGATGTGGAAGCTCTTTTGGCCAAAGTACAGAGATTGCAATAACAAAGTGAATGAAATTTCGATTCCTGTCAAAAATAGCAACCAGTTAAAATAATGTATTGTCTGAAAGTGACCTTTTTATAATCAAATTCTTCTGTTCACACATTGTGTTCTCAATGGCATTTTACTTATTCATTATGTTACTATTATTTTACTTAAAAAAAAAATCTTTAAATTTTCAGCACTTTAGGTAAGTTAGTTTCACCCATAGACTCAGGAATAGAAATCAGGATAAAACCTCTGCAATCTGAAAATAAAAACTTTTGGAAAAATAGAATATGAGTCTGATGTCTGTTTTTTTATTATTTCAAGGGGTTTTCCTATCTGGCTGTTTCAGAGGCTGTTTCATCACCATCCTGGCCACTGCTAGAGCAGACAGAGTTTTTTCAGTAAACTAGGAAAGCTTGTGTAAACAATCATGAGATAAGAACTGCTCTAACTCTGGAAGGAGGCAAATAAGAACAGCAGTGTATTTGCTAATTATCTTTATTTATCTTTGCCTACAAATTAAAAACTAATCAATATGATGAGGATTAGAGATGGGCAGATTGATTCTAATGAAGTGAAATTCGTTTAGAATTTCAGGAAAACTTCGATTCTGAACAAAGTCGAAGTTTGGGGTGATTTGCGGGAACGAAGCGTGTTTTTAATTGATAAAATGGCTGCCAGCACATGGCGTTACATGGGGCCAAAGCACTTGGAGGAAGAAAAGGGTAGCCTAAATGACATGTGCAGAGATGAAGCCATTCAGAGACCTGCGGGATTCTGTGACGTCACGCACTTTAAGTTTCCCGGGCGGCGAAGCTGGCAGCTCACACCGCTCTCACTGTGCTGTGTAGGGAAGCTGCTGCTCATGATATTCATTTCTAAAGAACTAACTTTTATACAGCGAAATTTTGGGGGGGGGGTGTCACAGCTTGTCTCAGAGACTGCTTCTCTTACGTTCTGATTTTGATATTTGTGGGGTTTGGAAGTGTAGTCTATCGAGCAGTCACAATTCAGCTGCATATACATTTTAATGCTAGTGCTCAGTTCTTGAGTACATTGAATATCCACGGTTATATAAAGCCTGTTTGCTGTTGTATTCAGTTAAAGAAACAGCGTTTTTTACAATCCTATTAACAATTAATTTTTTCGTTGCTCATTCTTTGCGTCAAATTGATTCCCAGGGGTTAATTAAGAATTGTTTCTGCTGTTGTTGGTCACTAAAAGAAACGTTCTTTTCCACCGCAAAGAAGAATTTTGCCTGTAGCAGAATTCTTATCGAAGGTTTATTACGCGTTTTTCTGTTGTTGTGTTAAGTAAATTACACGGAGTTTTATCACGCTACAACGATGGGTAATTTGTTGGCAAGCACATTTCTTTTGCGCTATTTACATCCAAGGGTTAACTAAGTATTTTTCTGCAATGGACTCAGTAAAAGAAAACTTTGTTTTTTCACACGCCAAAGGAAAATTTTCTAGCTGGAGCATTATTCATTTCCGATATGTTAATCTAAGTCTGTTTGTGCTTTTATATTCTGGTAAAATACACATTGTTTTTTAATGGCACTTTCAAGTAAATTTTTCCTGGCCATTTGTGGAGCGCAAATTTTATATCCAAGGGTTACCCAAGTTGTTACTGGGTTAATTTGGAGTCATATACTGGGTGTGTCTGTTCATATACAGATATCTTCATAAAAAGGTCTGTTCATTTTAGAACAAAATATATGTCAGACAGGGTAGGTGGACAGATCTTCCACCTGCGAGTGGCAGAGGCTCAAACATTCTGGAAGCAGGCACAGGGTCGCAGCACAGTATCACAGTAAGGGGGACATCGCGCAGGGGTCACTCGGTGAGGCAAGAACTGCCATTTGTCACATCTAGCGAGCGTGTGTTGTTCAACAACCAAGTGGTGCTTGTTTGGTTTGAATAGGTAATCCATTCCTCCCAGATGACATCTGATAACCTCAGCCAAGATGTCGGTGGGAACGTCAGACACTAAACTTAGTTGGCATGGCCCCGGGAGCGGGTCAGCGGACATCATCTGTACATCAACCCGCCTCTGTCCCTTCCAGTTACCTCACGCCAAGAGATATTACTATGTGGTACTGGGGCTCGAGCGCATCTACACAACGATGGATGAACTATTTGATGAGGGCAGTCAGTGCTACTTGGCAGAGGAAGAAATGGGGCCAATATCGCCTGCTTCTTGAAGAAGGCGGCATAGAATAGATGTGGAGTGTGGCATGGGTGGTCATGTTGTGAGGGGGTCAGCCTCTGCAAACCAAGAACAGTGATGAGGACAGCAGTGACGATTGAAACACAAATAGATGATGATGTAGCCGACCGCTCTTGGGAGCCGGGTAAGGCAAGGGCTTCATCATCGTAGGGGAAGAGGCGTCAGCTTGCGATAAGGCAGCGGCGCAGCCTGCAAAGAGTGTTGTGTGCCATGAGTAAGAGGGTTGCAGCAGTGTGAGGTCTGGAGCCAAGCGGCGTCGGGGCGTAGAAAAACATGCTTCGAAGGTCCAAGAAAGTAGCGGCACAGGGGCTCTGCGAGGCTGCGGCGATTAGGTAGCAGTCATTCAGTGCGGAGCCATTGGCGGCAAATCAGATACTCGTCAGTGTGCAGTTCATAGATTAGTAACCTGAGGATCCGAATATGGGTATAGTAGAATCTGTGGGCTGAAAGTGAGTGTGGCAAGGGTGAGATATCGTTGGCACAATGGTCTGACGTCAAAATATTTGCAGCGTCCACCATCGTTGGCCTGGAGAACCGTGGGACTCAGATGTGGTGAGTCCTTCCTGCCGCCGTCGCAGCTGTGGCCAGTGGCTAGAATGCCATTGCAGCCAGTCAAGGCTCCACCAACTCTGTAGAAAGGGAGCTGTTTCTCTCTTGCCATCTCTGCCGGTCCAGTTGCTCCTGCTCCTCGTACTCTTGGCGCCTAGAAGTCGTTAACGAGGCGATTGCAAGAGAAACAGTATGCGTCCACACATCCTAAAGTGCTGAAGCTGACTGGCTCCTGTCCAAGTTGTTGGTGCTGCAGTCACTCCCTTTCCACATGGTAGGTCTCTGCACCGTTCAGAGTATTATTGGCCTGTGCAAAGCGAGGTGGAGAGTTCCAAGCGTAATTTCTTTTCCATAAAGCCAGTACCAGCTCTTACAATTATGTAGTAACAGAAATGGGCAGTCCTTGAGATTATCGTTTGTTCCATGGTGCTTGGCAGCGGCGGACAATGTGGAGCTGTAACTAAGGTCAGGGCCTGTACATGTCCTTAAGGGGCCCAATGGGTGAATGTGCTTCCTGTCCAGGCAACACCAACAACTTGGGACGGAGACGCCGCTTTCTCCTCCCACGTTGTCAAAACTGCTGCTCCTGCGCCAATGATACGCCTCATCCTCCTACTCAACCACCACCTTTCACGCCTTACACAAGTTACTGCTCACCATCAATTACCCAATAGTGTTGGGCACAGCGGAGTCACGCGTTATTAACTGTCTTTCTCGAACGGAAGGTCACAACAGGGGAGGAACTGCTCCCGTCAATGAAGACAATAAAACGATGTGTGGCTTTCTCCGCGCCAACTGCAAATCGGAACCCATGGTGACGGCAATGGGAGTAACATGGTGTAGCGCTGCACGAGGAGGGATGGTCCATGCGCTGCTTGGCACACGTGATCACAATCTGGCTGTGAAAAAGGTTCCTGAAGTCTTCCACTGATCTTCCGAAGATTCTGGAAAATGGCCAGGAAAATGGGCATTGCACTTCATCCATTCCTACAAAGCCAGGAACACCCTACTCGAGTTGCAGCGGAGCAGAATGGCACTCCCCCAACACAAGCTGATATGCAAATGTTTCTATCCGTTGGAATTCCAGCCTGCAAATGTTGGACCGACGGTTGAACAGAGAAAGGCCATTTTCGATTTTTTTGATGATTCCAGGCGGACAAGAGTACTCCCCTGTGTAACTTTGATGTCTGCAGTGGCAGCTCACATGCGTGTCACCTGCCGTTTGCTGAGGCTTTACGAGGAGGCATTGTTTTTTGTCTGTTGACAGGACTATGGGATGTATTACATCATTCCCACTGCTTCATTGTCCTGGAACGGATGCTGAAAAATCTGTCTGGGCCAGGGGACTGGGGACAGTGGCGACTACATCTCGCGGGCCAACATGAGTCCAGTGGGGACTGAACTGGAGGAGGAGGAGGACCTGGAGCAGATTGAATTGTCTGGTGAAATGATTGTTTTTTGTACCGATGTGACAGTAGAGGAGGTGCAGGAGATGCTGCGAGGTGGTAGATGGAGATATGGAAGACGGAAAGATGACCAGCAAGCACCGTGGCTGTAGCAGGTGGTGGACTTGGAGGCAGGGAGTCCCTCGGAGTCACTTGGTGCAGTTGGCCAGCAGCATGCTGATTTGCTGGCTGTGACTGCAGATATAGTCACCATCCGGCAGAGGGATTGTATTCTGGTCTCACCCTATTGGAACCCTCGCTACGGTCAATTGGGAGCCTTTTTCCCAGCTGCTGGAGAGGGTGGACATACTCAAATACTATAGGGAATCCTCCGTAGTCAGTCGGTCTATGTGCGGATATCCCTCCTCTGACAGGTCTGACCGGGGGGTTACTCAGCGCTCACATACTTCTGCCACGGATGCTGGGGGAAGGTGGGGGGGTAGAAGAAGTTCCAGCTACATCAGTAGCAACCTAAGTTGGAGTCACTGATGAGCAGGCTTCCTTCACCGCTTGTGTGGTGGGCATGTCGCACAGTAGCAGGACCTGGAGCACTGTCCATGATCAATATCAAGGGTGGTGGCCTTATTGGTATGCACTATGACTAACCCCTGTCTAGTAGATCCTCTGGACATAATGGGCACTGCACACTAAAATGGATGTGGGGCCGAAAACTTGGCCCGACTTTGCAGTGGAGATAGCTGTCCTGCATGGCCAGTAGTGTGGCTCAGAGAGGGTGTTCAGTGCGGCGGGGGCCATCGTTACCCCAAGGAGAACCCGTTGTCCACGGGGAAATGTGATAAAGACTGACCTTTGGCAAGATGTTTTCAGGCGTGGATTGGCCTTGGGATTTACACTCAACCAATGCCTTTGGCGTCTGGTTTTACTCAGCCACGACGCCTCACCCAAACTGTGAGAATGAGTTCTGGGTTCAAATTCCTGCTCATCAGCCAATATTCTGATGCCGTCACCCGCCTGATTGCACTCATATGCTGACTGTTTTTATCCATCATGCTTACAACAATCTTTACAGGGACTGGTTTTGCCAACCACCTCCACACCCTGTCATTTGTGACACTCTCTGGCCTAATCCTGTTTGTGCCACTCCAGAAAGTCATGGTGCCAAATGTCTGACCTCATGCAGCTGCTGTGGCTGATGCAGTGCCCTCCACTCTGTTGTCAATTGTGTACTCTCTCTGACCTCAAGCTGCTGTTGCCGTGACCTCCACTCTCTGTCATTGTGCCCACTCTGTGGCCTACTCCTGTGTTTGCCCCCCCCACCACCACCCCCAGTGTCAATTAAAATCCCACAGATGCCCCAACCTATCATAGCTGTGGCTGCTGCATGCCCTCCACATGAGTTATTTGTGCCAGTATGTCGGCCTACTCGTTTTTGCCTCCTCCAGAATGTCATGGTGCCATTTATCCGACCTCAGCTGCTGTGGCTGCTGCCGTCACCTCCACACTCTGTCACTGTGCCACTCTGTGGCCTATGATTTGCCACCTGATGCCCTACAGCTTGTTTTTTTCCAAGCT
This sequence comes from Phyllomedusa bahiana, assembly GCA_025379985.1. NCBI lineage: Eukaryota > Metazoa > Chordata > Amphibia > Anura > Hylidae > Phyllomedusa > Phyllomedusa bahiana. Next base: position 17,230 of record JAODAL010019422.1, on the reverse strand, counting down.
GTCGCTGCCTTGACTTTATCAGGATACATTCCCACTTCAGTTTTTTGGTCTGTTTTGCGCTTTTTATTGTGCCCAGGGAATTTTATAGTGAAGCGATTCTAATAGAGTCGGCAGTCATGTGCATGTCTACTAAAACACAACATGGTGTATGAAGACCAAAACCAAGCTCCCTATGAATATTTATGCATGGACAACATTCTACAGCACCCTACAGTATCTGTGCAAGGCTGGAAATAGATGTTTTTTAATTCGTATTCGTCAAGAAGTTAATTCGGACGAAAACAAATTTTGTCGGAAAATTACGCGTAGTCGGCTTTCGAATTTTGAGAATTACGCCACTCATATCTAATGAGAATCACTATTGTTGATACATTTCCGTAACCACTGTTTGTTAACCTCACATCACATGTCCGCGAAAAGGGTTCCGTTTCCCTACTACCAATCAAATGTAACCATTCTCAAATATACAGTTATTTTTTGCTATATTGGTTTAAATTCAGGATAATACATAAAATTTCTGATCTAAATGAGATCCTTATCTTAACTTTAGAAAGGGCACATTTACATCTGGAGGGTTTTATTTAAAAATTTATATTTACTGATGGATTTCTCTGCCACTCCTACTCGAGCTCCTTATGATCTATTCTCTTCACTTTTGGGTTTTCATCCTGACATGAGGAGAAGGCCTCGTGGTTCCCATCACAAGTGATGTTGTGCAGACTCTCATGTGTGTCAGTTTGGTTCGAGAAACTGGAGTGTAAAGGAGTGGTTTGCCAGGGTGTCCGAAGTGGCAGGGGCGGTGGACCTGTAGGTATTGTACCGCTTCACATGCGTTTGGACGCCATCTTGGACCGTCCTGGGGTTCCTTAGCTCCAGGATCGCCGCTTTGGTAAATGGAATTGCAGGCTGACACAGGTTATCTTTCAAGTTGGTCTCCACCAGCTTTATTTTTCAACACAGGAATACGTATACAGTATACAAAAAATAAACCTAGGCCGTCTAGCTCTAACTACACGTACATAGAGACCACTCTCTATTCTCTGTCCTGGAAACCTAAAGTCCAGCCACAGTACATTTATCATATACTTCGACTTTCCTCAAGCCTGAGGGATAAGAGATATCTCCTAGCTCTCTGCTTGCTTCACTCTGGTAGCAAGCCACACCCACCGATTACATGGAGAGACAGGGTTTTTATATAGGTCTCCAGGGATGTTCCAATTCCGTCCTAGGAACGTGGGGACGGCAAACCAACCCAACGCTATCGCAGTCACGGGAAAAGCCAATCCATTACTAGCCGCATTGCAGGCCATGCTAGCTACCTGTGTCAGTAACTATGGTTATTGACGACAAATATTTGCTTCCCCACCAAAACCAGGTTTTTGGTGGCACCGTCTGCAGCCGGTATACTGCTGTATTCCACCTAGTGGCAGGAAAATGCGGATTGCCTGCTGTCGCTCTGCCAAGTAATGTTATAACTTTTTTTAAATTTGTTTACCAACCCTGGGCCCATTTAAGAATACATTTTCTTTCCAAACAACCCCTTTAGCAAAAGATATAAAATCTGGAAAGATGAAACATGGCCTCATGAGAAATCAGTTTAAACTGTTTGTGTTGCCATTTCAGGAAATTTGATGTTTATAAATACTTTCATAAATCGTTCTTCTTGTCAAGTTTAGATTATAAGTAGCATTTGATGTTGAGATCTATTATATGTTGTCTTTTTGATGGTAATTTGATCTATGAGAATTAGCAGTTCAAGTTTTATTAAACGTCGGATGACTGCCTACCAGATAAAGGTTTTGACTGAATAAACAACTTTCTACGCAGGACAGGCTGTTTGTTATGATGTACATTTATATGATGGCGTATCCAGATTTTATTTTATATTAAGATGAGTTGCTGTGGTTCAGTATGCCTCAACTCTAAAGATCCATTGATTTTAGTTTGCCTCTTTGCAATGTTTTTTTAACAGGTAGTCGGATCATCTTAAAAGGAACCAAAAACATTAATGCCCACAGAGACTCAGTATAGGTCATTAATCAATTTCATCAACCTTTATGAATATAATTAATATAATCTTGATCATATCAGGACTAAGCATAAGCCCGGTCTAGGAAAACATACTTGCTAATGTTTATCATTATATTAAAGGAGTTGTCTCTTTAATGCTTTCTAGCCTCTCTCTGTGCCAGGCAGTTGAATTCAGGGGCGTGCTTTTTCTGCCTCTTCTCCTCCCTCTTCCCCCCTCCCTCAGTACACAGACAGCTCTTCTTCTATACAGCAGGGGGGAGGGCGGAGGGGGTTTGCTGCCAGAGTTAACTTTCCGTGTGTGCCTGCTAGGTCTGCTGCAGACTCCTGGATCAGCTGTTTGTTAGCTCCACGGACATAGAGAGAGGGCTGATCTATGAGTGTGGAGCCAGAGGTCTGTGAAGTGTGTTTTTAAATTAGCAGAGCAGGGGGATGCAAGGTGTTCCTTTACCCCCCCTGCTTAGCATACAATCTGACATCTCCAGCAACAAACAGCCCTGTCAGAACAGACACAGGCCAGCTGTGAAGTTTTTATTTACTCAGGATGTGTCACTTTTACAGCAGAGCATGAAGCTTTCCCACATGCCCCTTGATCTGTATAGTATTAGAATGGTCACAGCTCCACAGACACATAATTTTTATTGTAACAAAACAGGGTCACTGCTGTCACATCTTATTGTTCAGACTCATCTTTGCTCTTCTCAAATCTGAGAAAGAGAGCAGGAGGAAGCAGGCACACACAGGGTTTAAATCCAGGCAGCACAGACACAGAAGCCAGAGCCTTTCCCCCCTCCCCCCATACAGAAGCATTCTGTGGGGGAAAGGGGCTCTGTGCTCAACCTGTATTCCTAAGGTGATGAGTCATACGACCTGACAGCCAGTAAAGAAAAGGGGATCAACAGGTTGGTGCTTTAGGTTTTTGGGAAACTGATGTACTACTACTAACAGGGCTAACTCAAAATCAGTAGGACAATTTGTAATGAACATATATTGCAAAGCTGCTTGTTTTTGAAAGATCTTTTAATTAAAACCCAATCATTGTAGCGAGACAACCCCTTTAAGGGAGATTCATGCACTGCAGAATTTCATTTAATAAGCCGCATCCTTTTTTTTAGATCTCATTCCCAGTTTTTGCAGGGCATAACTTTTTAACAGGCCTCTTTTCATATCCATAAACAATAGTTACCATTAATAGTCGTAACTTTTTAAAATATTCCATTGAAGGTGCTTTCCACTTTGAGGGTTTTTTTACTTGATATTTTCTTTAGTACTATTATGGGGTACGTAAACATTCTTGATCACTGTGTATTATGTTAAAATTTTAGACTGGATGAACAAAAGAAATCCAATTCTGGAATGAAATTTAAATTTTTCTGCAGAACTCACTGTACAGAATTGTAATAGTTGCTGCAAGGCTTCCTCCTACATGGAGCTCACAGAAGATATACCCCCCCATGTCAATAATCACAATAGAAATAATAATCCTCTGGACACCCTTCCATTTCAGTTATCACAGAAGGACCACTCTAGCCTCCCTACCTGGAATTAATTATATCCGTGCCTCCTCGCCACCCCCCCCCCACCCCCCCCTCCCGTGTCTCACTTCCAATAATAATGGTCTGTTATGCTATAATACACATTAAAGTAGTGTTCCTATCTCACACTCAGAAAGCATATCTATAGGATATGCCATCAATATGTGATAGGGGTGGGGATCTACACCTATCTCCGAAACAGGACTCCACAATTCTCTGCTCAGAATAGAGAGTTGGTGGCGCTTGCACACTACTCCCCATCTGTTCTATGGGAGTTTTGAGTGCTGCTGAACACACTGCTCACCTTTAATCTAAGCTTCTGTAGAATAGGACCTACATCTATCACACATTGATAGCATATCCTATGGATATGCCATTAATGTCGGACATGGAAACACTATTTTTAACCAACAGTGTCTATGATGAGTCATTTTAGCAGCAAATCAACGGAGCTATTTTCATGTTAATTGTTGTAGCGGTCATAGGAAAATACCTACATCTATGATACCTATAGTACAGTAGGGATAGCCTTGTACTAATATAGTCAATTCTCTGCAGTGAAGAATTGATGTCACTAGGGTTTCCCTGAATCCATCTTTGTCAATAGCAGACAGTAAATGAGGAAAAAAACGTCCTTGGTTATTCAGAGGTATTCCAGGCTTTTATAAGAGTATTAAAAGCAGGTTTCTCATAGCTATTTTCTGTCCATGCGTCTATGTAGTCTGATGATTAATTTGACATGTTTACCTTCATGTGGGTGTCCACTTGTTTGTTACTAAAGATTCAGTACAGACTAAAAAGGCTTTCCTCTAGAAATGAAGGATGTGGCCTTGTAAGTTGTATTTTTTTTTATAATTCACTAACGTAATATAATGCAAGGATATTCCCTCTTTTATTTGTTAAGAGATAAACTGGAAACTATCTTTCTGTGAAATATACCAGCCTTGCAACAATATAATACATTTATTTTAGAAAGTAAAAAAATAATTCCATTTGTGTTTCATGAAAGACTCATTACTTTAAACATTGGACTAACTGTTCAGTAGTCTTGCTAATGAAGTTGAAGGACTATATACAGTGGGTTGCAAAGGTATTTATACTCCTTGAACTGTCATTTTAAATGTTACAGCCAAAAATTTAAAAATCTTTTTAAATTTTTTTTTTGTGATAGCTGGAAATAATGAAGGAGGAAGTAATAGGGGAAGGTCTTGGTAACCCTTTGATGTTTTAAAATTGCAGAACAGTGTATAAGCAATTCCCCCCTTATGATCTTGCCCCCTTTTAAGGGGATGCATGAGAATTTAAAAAAAAAGGTTTTAAAAAAATATTAAATAAAATAAAGTTCAAAACCTTCTTCCATTTTGAAATTAAGAAATAAAAAATTTATAATTTATTAACCGCTTTCATAATTTCGAATTATAACATATTTTTCCATAGGTGAATCCATAGGGGTAAAAGTCCCCAAGCCTAAATTCGTTTTTTTTTTTAGGTATTAGTGTTTTAAAACACTTCAGTCTAAAAAAAAATGAGCCTCATCTGTAAAAAAACAAAAAGTTATTGTCACTAAAATGTTGTTGGGGCAGGCATTTAAAACATTAAAAAAATAGAGAATATTTTTATTTTTTGAATGTCAAAAATATAATGAAAATTTAGCAGAATTTAGATAACATATCAATTGTTTCAAACAAAAAGCTATCGAATTAAAATCCAAAAAAATTGTGCACATCCAAAAATTACCACACACAGCATTGTTTCGGGTTTTCCAGAACATTATACATAAGGTTAATGGCACCATTAAAAAGTAAATTTTGTCCAGCTACAGGGGTTAAACATTTGCGGGAACATGTATAAAAACTGTCTAGGTCTAAGACTTTTTTTTGTCCTGCCCCGTCAGAGTCCCCTTTCATTTGATATTGCTCTGAAAAAGGGAAAGGGAGCGCTAATTGGTTGCTATGGGCAACAAGGAAAGTCTTACACCTAGACAGTTTTCATACATGAGGCCTTTGGTGACCATAACAAAATGTTCACAAACTGAAAATTACAAAAAATATTTTTAAGCCTTTCTTTTTAGGGGAAATCTAAAAAAAAGAAAAAGGGAAATCTCCCACTGGAAACCTTAACGTTTAGCCGGACCATCTCTATCGGGAGGATGCCTTTTATTTCCCAAAGTGTAAGTTATTGTGCAAAAAGTCTTGTCCTGGTGATAGTTCCTTTAGATAACATCTGTGTCTTCTCTGGAAATCAGTAAGAATAATGGGTGAAGGGAGGAAACAAGATGAGGGGCATTTTGTGTAATGTAAATTAATGAGTATTTGTTAGATGAAGCAAAAAATATTCATCTTTAGTATTTTTGTACTTGTGTTGAATGGTCTCATGAGGGGCATTTCCATCTCAGACATGGATGATGTAACTCATTCTGTTCTTTTTGTATTTTAGTTTTTACTACACCGTGCCCAATTATTAACAAAAGTTGGCAGGTAATTTACGTTTTTTTTTTTTTGGTGGAGCTTAGTGTCTGTAATTCCCTCTTTTTGGAGTCTTCTTTAAAATTCTTTTATTTTCGTTTACACCATAGACATAGCCGAAGATCCTTTTTGGATTTGCCTTATATTTTTTGTCTTTTTGGAAACACATGGCTAGAAACACAATATTACATTATAGGACTCATCACCCTTAAAGTTATCCCATTCGGAGAATTAACAAGAACTAAACACAATTGTAGTCATCCAGATAAATAGGAAAATTAAAATACTGGAATATTTCAAGATACAGTGAAGTTCCCTAGTGGATTTTATACTGAGCCCAAAAAGAGAGTGTAACGCGGGTAGTGGCCACTTGCCACGCAAGCGGGGGGCAACAACCGGCCATGGGCGGGTCTAAGTGGTCCCGGTTTTCACCAGAGCCCGTGCAAAGCGGGGTGGAAAAAGTTGCGCGGGATTTACCGGGCATACCCCTGAGGGCGGGTTGCGGGGGGGGCGGCCCAAATGCGCGAGGTACAGAATCGAAGGGGGGAACCCTAGTCGGGGAGGGGGAAGGTCGGGCAGGGAGCAGGTTTTTGGAAATTTTGAGAACGTGCAAGAGGGCTGCTAACCCGGGAAGGGGAAGAAAACACTTAGGAACGCTTTTTTTTAAGGTCGGAGCAACATGATTTTTGCAAGGAATCGCGTGGGCCTAACCAGAATATTTGTGGCTCAGACACCCTGGGCATATAACGGCCAATTATCGGTGCGCTGGCCCTTTAATAATTTATAAGGAACGAGCAGCGCGGGCGCGGCCCCTAGGGACTACGGGCTCCATTTGCGGCCCTCTCGGAACGGCTGGCGCGTTATGGCACGGTGAGCAGGAAGCGGGTGTTGAGCGTGGAGATTAGTGTTATAGTTACGTAGTGCGCCCATAGCCACTGTCGACACCGGGCCAGCGACGCTATCCCGTCCGGGAGAGTTACCCCGGTGACGACCGGCGCTCAGCATGGAGTTCGCGCTGCGGCCGCGGCTGTAGCACGGGCGCCACATCGGTAACATCGGAGATAGCTTATAGGAAATCTAAGGTTAGGGTCAACAGATTATACAACCTATTTTTGTTTGGAATTATTACAACAATATTAGTATAAAAATACAAACACATTATGACAATTACTTACACATTAGAATCATTGGTAGATGAGGATTCTTAGGACGCGCCTTCTTCCCGATGGAATGTAATCTGTTTATAAATAGAATCTAGAACTCTATTAGGTAATGTTCCTGTGTCCTCATGTTATATAAACCCACAGATACTACTCTATTCTTGGTACATACACAAGGATTCTTTAACTGATAGCAAGCCTGTAGAGGTTTGCAATTTTTGTCTAGTCCCAATAAGATATTTTAGATCTGTGTGTTATCATCGAAAGCAAAGAGAAATATAAAATTACATCAGATATTTTCAATTGTATCGCAACGCATGCATGTCTTGTCTATTATCCAATGCACATCATGTAATGTCCAATATCTTGGCTGTACTGTACCCCAGTGAAAGAAATATTTTAGCATTTTGTTAATGTTCATAATTCCAAAAACAATCCACTAATATTATATGGCATAGGCAGAGTTAAACATATGTCAAGAGGAGGTAACATGAAGAAACTTCTGTGAGGTAAAGAAGCCCATTGGAAAACTATACGAAACTCAATATGGGCACTTGTATGAAAAACTGTTTGGTCTAAAACGCACTCTTTTGCCCATGTAACCTATGGGCAAAAAAGTGAGTTTAGACCTAAAAACAGGTTCATACATGTGGCCCATATATATGGCCATGAAGAGTATGAAACTTCAGAAGAGAAAACTATGTTTAATTTTAATATACATACCATTTTTTTTTTCTTTTTACTGTTTTTTTGTTAGTTTTAACATGTTCTATCATTCACCCTTACGCCGGAGCCAGTGTTATGGCCTCTCTGGTAGACACGAGCACTATTTTTCGAGAAATCTGCATGTGTCACTTTATGTGAGAATACACTTTTTTGATACTTTAACCTTATCATTGTGATTCAGCGATTATTTTTGGTGGGACACAGATATTGTGCTAAAAGATAGTGAAGAAAATTTTTGGTCAAAAAGATGTTGTTTTATTTGTGGAAAAATATCAAAATTATGGTGAAAAATTGTTAGAGAATAAAATTTACCAATTTCAAACTTCAAAACATTTTCTGCATGTAAGGATCAGATGTTTATTTGCCACTCAAGAATAGTTTTATAACTTGTGATCTGGCTACCATATTTTGTTGCGTGTAGGTTTGGCATCATTTTTTTAAATGTCTTTTTTTTTTTTACGACATTATGGGGCTTATAATCAGTTAGTAGTATTTTCAAATTTTCAATGAAAATTTGCAATATACATATTTTAGGGGGACCAGTCGCAGTTTAACGTGACTTGTGATTGGACCTGTTAGTTAGTAGTACCCGTAATGACCTCATCTAAGAAACTACACCCAAATAAAGAAGTTATTCATAAACCAATTTAGGAAGGTTATTAACCATAGGTGTTTCACAGGAATTAAAGCAAAGTGGAAGTGAAATTTCAAAATTTTCACTTTTTTTTGCAGGTATTTTCATATTTCTATACATTATTGACAAGGAATGCGGTAAATGTCGACTGGGAGAAATGCAAATTATCATTGATTCCCCAGATTCTGCCGTTTTTAGAGCTATCCTATATGTGGCCCTAGTGAAATATTTGGCTCAACCCACAAGCCCCAGAATAGGAGGAGCACCTTATCTGGACTTTGGGGCTCATTTTGCATTACAATTTTATTTAGTGGCCGCAATTTCCAGGTTTTTTGCGGACACCCTAATTCTTAAGAAAAAAAAAAAAAAAAATAAAAAACAAAAAAAAAAAAACAAAAAAAAAATAAAGTACTAAAATAAAAGATGAAAAAAAAAAAAAAAAAGAAAATAAATAAAGAAAATAAATAAAAAAGAGGAAAAAAAAAAAAAAAAAAAAAAAGAAAAAATAAAAAAAAAAAAAATTTTTTTTTTTTTAAAGAAAAAAAAAAAAAAAAAAAAAAAAAAATTAAAAAAAAAAAAAAAAAAGCACATAAATAAAAAAAAAAAATAAAAAATAAAAAAAATATAAAAAAAAAAAAATAGAAAAGTTCCCAAAGACTTTAATAAATACCCCTAAAAACGACCCCATATTGGAAAACTACACCCCTTACGGGAAGTATTATCCTAAGAGGTCTAGTGAGGATATCGAACCCCAAGGTTTTTCACAACATTTTTTTGAGTGCGTTTAATTCGGCTTGAGAAGAAATAAAATAAAATATATATTTTTTCAATAATCTGAAATTTTAGCTGAAAAATGTTTGAATTTTTACGAAGGGAATCTTGGAAAAAAATGTCCCATAAATTGTGTTACGCAATTTCTTCCAAGTTCGGCAATACCTTACATGTGGTGTAAAACTGCTGTTGGGCGCATGGCAGGCGAGGTTTACAAGGCGAAGGGAGCGTCTATTTTTGGCTTTTTGGGCACAGATAATTGGTGGGGCATGTCGCATTGCAATGCTCCAATAGTACTGAAGCAGGTGAAACCTCAGGAAGTTCCTATTTTTGGATTCAAACACCCCTCAGGGATTCATCTTAAAGGGTTATGATATTTGTGCAAATTTTGGGGCGCACAAGGTGTTGTCTAGTTTTTTTTTTTTTAGCATTGGGCCACGGAAATGGCGGGGGGAAATCGAAGTTCCACATTGTTTTTGGGCTTATTGTTTACAGTATTCAGCCAGACGGGATAAACCTGCGGTTTGATTAAATTTACTGCATGGGGGGTCGGTTTACATTTACACATAATATAAATTTTATATAGTTTTTTTGTTTATTACTTTAATTACCAATAGAAGCCAGAATTTTATAAAACAGATTAGCGATTTTTTTAGTTAGTTTGTCCTATTGTTTGACAGCCGCAATAGTCTTTCTTAATTTTGTTTGCAATATGGAGATGATGTGTGGCTGTTTTTACGAGATGAGTTGATGTTTTTATTGGACATTATGGGGGGCATATGTGATGCTATTGATCACTTTTTTGATTAGGTTTTTGTGGAGCATTTGTGTTACAAAATACGCCGCAATCCTGGTTATAGTGATTTTTTATTTTAATTTTTTACAGCGGTCAGACTGTGCGGTATAACATGACTGCTTAGTTTTCAGCAGCAGGTTGATACGATTAAGCGTACCAATTTGTATATTTTTTTAATGTGTTATGCTTTTCCCACATAAAACGTTTTATTTGATTAGAAAAACACGTTTTTGCATCACACAGTTGAGAGCCATAACTTTTTTTATTTTTCTGTATCTGGAGCTGTTTAGGGGATTATTTTTGACGGGATGAGTTTGACGTTTTTATTGGTAACATTTTTGAGGGGCACAAGACTTTAGTGTGATAGCTTTTAAATCGCTTTTTGGAAAGGCAGGTGACGAAAATACTGCAATCTACGCAGTGTTTTTTTATTTTTATTTTTAATTATCGTTCACAATGCTTATCTGGTGATAAGTTAGGTTTTACTTCTGTGGGTTTCAGTACGAATACGGTGATACCCATTTGTTTAATGTAGTTTTTTTTATTTGAAAAGCACAATTTTTTTGAAAAAAAAAAAGGGTTTTTTATCGTGTGTAACAACAATATTTACTGCACTTGCTATCTTCTAATAGCCAGAATTTTTTAATTTTTTCGCCGAGTATACAAGAGTGTGTTAAGGACGTTTTCTTTTTGCGCGAGGATGTAAATGATGTTTTAATTGGTACAACCTTGGCCGTTTCTAGATTAGTATTTTAATCACTGTTCTTTATTCCCATTTTAGTGTGAGGGCTGCAGATGTACAAAAATCGAATTTCTGTGACTGTTTTTGTTTTTGTTTTTTACAGAGTTCACTGGTACGGGTTATATTACACGTGGACAGTATTTTTCATAGGAGTGGGTCGCTACGCACGCGTCGATACCAATATGGGTACTTTATTTTATCTTTTGATCTTTTTTGGGGGTGATTTAGTGGCGTTTGTAAAGGGGAAAAGGGACGGTGTAGTGGTTTTTTTTTATTTTTGGTGTTTGTGTTTCCTATCTCATTTTTACACTTTTTTTTTTTACTTTTTCAGACCACTTTTTTACACTTTTCCAAGGGGGGAATTGCTTTGATTACGATCGTGTCAGATACGTTCATGCCTAATAGGAGATCGCAGATACGCACTAAGACTTATAGCTGTATGACTGGTCGCCTCATGAGATCAGAAAACTGTCTGTCAACGCTGCCCACTATGCTTTGTGGGCATGGTGCCTACCTAGGCAACTCGGATGCTGTCTATCAGGCTTTCCGGCTGACATGGTAGGAGGATACTCAGTAAGGGCTGCTCTTCGCCAATACTGCGCCGGATCTGGGCAGCAGGAGCTCATCCTGGCCGCCGCTAGTCCGCGATGTCGCGACCTCGAATGTACGCGACAATCGGGAGGTAGTAATCCCCCGTGCCGCGTATCGTTGCCTGCTCGCTGTGAGGCGGCATGATCCGCTTATGCGTGTACTCATACTCTCGGCGTAATCTTTGGGGAACTCCCCTACCCGACGATGCCCGTATGAGTTATGGCAAAAGTCGGTAATTAGCGGGTTTAATGATTACATTTTTTTAATAATCTACTTGTTTTATATCCTAATACCTCAGCATCAGAATTAGAGGTATTGATTTAACGCAATTTCTTGGGGGAGGGAGTAGAGATTTGCATACATCAGACTATGCCTTTTATTTTAGTATTAAATTCCCCCTTTTTGAGATAATGCTTTATCTGATATCTTGGTTCTCAGTTGATGCATGACATTCTTAGCACCAGCCAACAGTTTGAGATAGTCTTTTATGTACCTGTTATGTGACGCTTGATTGATTTAACAGGTCTTTATAAGAGTTTCAAGTTACCACAGGGAAATGCGCAAGATGAGTTAAGAGTTGTTTTAGGCTCCTATCAATACGTCTCTGTTCATTAAAACTTGCAGTTATATGCTCTAAAGGGGTTTTTCTCAAGTACAGTGCTTTCACAGACTCTTGAGCTGTATGCTCGTTACTTACAGATAATCCTACGGGGTGTCTCTACCACTCCAATAGGTAGTGTCTTCTCTTTGACAGATAGTGAATCATCATTCTGTGTGAGCAGTGGAAGCGCATGAGGATGTCATTAGCTTGCATACTTCTGCAATGGTCATTGCCTACAGAGCTGTCACCTCTTCGCAGGCTATTGTAACCAGGGAAAAACGCTGTATTGGTGGAAAACGTTTATTTCAGATACAAGCGCCTGAAAACTGATTAAACAAATGTGGAGAAATGTCAACTGTTCCTCCCCTGTTATGTAAGGCTAGGAAAGGTAGATAGGGAATATGACTGTAATAGGCTTGTGTTTTATGGGGGGGGAGCCTGTTTGTATAAGGCTGTGTTATATTTCGGGGAGAGTGCATCAGCAGCTATAAACTCAGTAGATTGCCAGTTCCTTTAATTAGAGTTTGTCACCGGACGAGGAGCATAGAATGTTTCGACAGCTTTAATACACAGCCAGCACCAGCACAGCAAGTTAGTTTCACTTTCATTTTACAGAGCTTCCAAAAGGGTGAGTATAAGCACAGAGGCAGGCGAGGCCTCAATCACAGCAAAGGGGTTATGTCCCAACCAGGGTGTTGTCGTATATACAGAACTCTAACTAAAATATCAGGCAGCCATTTCACAGCATAAAGGGGGTGTGGCTCCAGCCTTCAGAGGCATGTTGGATTTAGATATACGGACACTCACAGGATTAGCTAAAGCTAATGCAAACCATTGAAAAGTGTTTATTTTTTACTGTTACGCGTCATTAAGATATTATCTTTTTAGTGAGCAAACCTCTTGAAGTTTCCAATAAGGGTTTATTATATGATCCCCAGCTTGCTGGATTTGGATCTACACTCATACAGGCTCTCATTTATTAGTGTATAAACATGCTCGAGTAAACGGGTTTATTTGGACCCCTTTTGCCCCCTGTTCAGAACTGCCTCTCATATTCTTTTCGCGGATAAGATTCTACAAGTGTTGCAACGATGCTCAATTGGTACCAAGGGACCCAAAGAGTGCCAAGAAAAATATTACCCAGCCCTCCATGACACCTACACACCACTGAAAAGTGATCACAAGGAGGATGGATCCATGCTCCTTTGATGTTGTGGACGCCAAATTCTGCCCTACCGATTCCGAATGTTCTCAGCAGAAACGAGACATCGTCAGATCCAGGATCAGACTTTTTATCAATCTTCTATGTACAATTTCGATTGAGCTTGGGGCAAATTTGAGGATGCCTCAATGTTTCGTTGCTTAGCTGAAAGGGTGGCTCACAGTGTGGTCTTCTGCTTGCTGTAGGGCCATCTTGCCTCATAAAGTTCGCGTCTCGTACTAGTGCGTTCAAGAGAGCTCTTTGCCTACTTGGTTGTACGAGGTGGCTAGTGAGTCATGTTGCCTTCTATCAGCTCTGAAACCAGTCTGCCCATTCTCCTTTAGTTGACTCTGGCATCAAATAGGCATTTCCGCCCACTAGGACTGCCGCCTTCACTGGATTTTGTTGTTTTTCTTTTTATGACCATTCTATTGTTTAAACCTTGAAGAATGGTTGTGCTGTGAAAATAGCTCAGGAGATCAAGCAAGTTAACTGAGAATACTCAGACCAGGCCCTTCTTGAGAACAACAACTCATGGCCAGTTCATAAAGCACCTCGCAAATCTCACCTTATCTTTCCCGTGATAAATTGATGGCTTCGGTTTGCAAACTCACGGAGATTGTTTTGACATGTCTACATGCGCATAATGCATGAGTTGCAGGCCATGATGATTGGCTGATTAGAAAAAATTTAGTCGTTAAGTCACGTAGCAGTTGGAACAGGTGTTAACTAAATTAAAGTGGCCGAGTGAGTGATAATTTGCTTTCTATTGGCTCTGTGGTTTTTCAGTTCACGGGCTAAAGGCTGTCTGAATTGTTGTGAAGCTAGTACTGTTATGTATGTGTTTGTTTCTTTCATCGAGAGCAATTATAAAGACTTTTTTTCACTTGGCAATATACCAATTCCTTGATTTTGGGACACATTATCACGCCAGATTATTTCATATGGGAGTTAGGAACTTGCCACGCAAGTAGTTCAATTAAAGTTCACTTGTCACATCTGGCGGTTTCAGAAGGCACAGACCTGTCGATTGTTGGTTATATGTGGCAGATCCTATGGGGGCTGCTGCGTAGATGGCTCTAAACTGTAGAGGTAACCGAATGCAGGAAAGGACACATGAAGGTGAGGCAAGGAATCAGGATACAGCAGGTGTAGGTTAATAACAACTGGAACCGAGGTGTAGCCATTGACGGAAGTGCAGTTCCAGAGAGAGTAGCGGACTTGGTACATGACAGATAAAAAGCAGTATATAACAGACTGATGCGCATCAGGTGGTCAGCAAAGTAACTGGAACTGGTTGACAGGTAGTTTATTAGTAAGCAGGATACCACTTCTAGGACACGTGGAAAAGTAGTTAGTGCTAGCAGTACAGGGGGTCCGCTCTAAGTAGGATAAAACACCAACGAACTGACAGGTAAGCAATGTGTGTGTAGGAGAGTTATTTAATGCTCAAAACTGAAGGTCACAGGTTAATTGCGGCGAAATGTGGGACTCTGTCCCTTTAAATACAGAGTAGTGCTGAGCGCGCGTCCCGGGAGGGCTCATGTGCGTAACTGAAATGCCAGGGAGCCGTAGGACAGCAGCGGGGACTCGAATCTTCTGAGCGGCACCGTCGCAGGGAAGCGTGGTATAGACAGCAGCTGGGACATGTGTATTATCAAGGGCCGCGATGTCTTAAAGATAACGGAGACTTGACCAGGTCCCAACATGCTGAGGCACGTTGGAGCTGTATGACCACGGTCTCTGCGACAAGCAGCTATGTAAGTGATGGTGCACCGTGACGTACCCAAACTCTTAAGCTCCGGCTGCAGGTATCACAATAAACAACCAGGGGTATCACCTCCTCTCGGTATCCCAGGAACCTGTCTACAGAGAAGGTGTCTATAGAGTCTCAGATTAATCTTCTTGGACCTGGGAAGCACAAACAGTATGCAGGGGAAAGGTGGGCAGGCCATCCGAGATCTCTTGACAGGCCAAAGGCTCTTCTTGCGTTGATGTTCTTCCACCGTCAGACAGAAACAAATGGGCAGAGAAACAGGTGAGTGGGGCGTGCCTTCCAGATGGGCGGTTTGTGACAGTTTTCACGTCATTTTTTTATTCAAAGACGGACGTTGAAGCTGGAGCCACGGAAGCCAAGGCAAAGACTGGCGCAGACGAATACCGGTTGCAGGACGTAGAAGAATATCTTCTCCTGGTGGGAACTTCTGATTTTCAAAAAGACAGTCTGGGTACGGAACTGGACTGGCTTGTTCAAGATCTCCCCGTTGATAGATGAGAAATGCAGCAGTTTTTTCAAATGGGAGATAGGCAGGCAGAACTTCTCAGTAGGGACAGGTGGATGAAGTTCTCAGAAGAACTGGAGTCCAGAAGAGCAGGGACTTCAAAGGCAGCACCAGATGCATAGCAGAGGGAGATCGCAGTGGTCAAATGAAGAGCAGATCATTCAGGGTCACCTCACCAACGAAACCTTGGCACTTGGGTTCTCAGGGCACAGCCGGGTGGATTGGACAGTTCTTAAGGTAATGTCGGGCACCCCCACAGTACAGGCACAGGTTCAAGCTGCATTGACGGGTGTGTTCCTCTGCTCTTCTCTAAGTAGGTACAACAACACCAACAAACCGACCAGGAGCAAGGGGAGGAGGTTCATTTTATGCAAACTGAGGTCACAGGTTTATTGCAGGAAACTGAACACTGTCCCTTTAAATACAAGGTAGTGCTGCACTGGACATGTGCACGCACTGGACACCAGGGAGCGGAAGGCAGCAGTGGGGAATTGAATCTGCCGGCGGGCACCGCCGCCGGGAGCGTGCTTCAGACAGGAGCTGGGACAGGTGAAAAACAAGCAGCTGAGTGTCTTAAAGATAATGGGGACTTGACAGGGCTCTGGCACAGGCATGACACAGGCTGCGACGTGCACCATGACATCGCTCATTAGAAAATTCAATCTCTTCCCTGAAAAACAAAACTAGACAGAATTGCGATTTTTTGCTAACATTTGAAAAACAAGATGCTGTTCACATTTTGATGACATCTAGTTTTTCACTCTGTCCCTTTTAGTGTATCTGTTGGGATACCCAAAAATATGCCACAGCAAAGCCATTGAGAATAATAGAGCAAATGTAGTGTTATTTGTATGCAAAAGTATTTTGCAGACCGTCTGAAAATCCAGCCGCAAATGAGCACAACGGGCTCCTATGGAAAACCCGTGCAGCAGTACCTACTGCATGGTTCTCCGCCCGGTGGTTTTTCCGCCCGCAGGTCGCCCGAAGCACATTCAACATGCACATTCTTCTGTTCGGTTTTTGGCCGGAATACGTGCAAGTGAATGTGAAGGGGGAGGGCTTTTCTCCGCTCATCGCTGAGAAAAGCCGTCTCCCCACGGCCCTGTGCACGGCATACAAACCGGACAAATATCGGTTGGATAAACCGACTGGTATTTGTCCATTGCCCTGGAAAACGGGCCTTTAGACTGTGGGTTACTATATGGCTCTACGACGGATATCATGGATGGAGTTATAGAATCTGTTAGTTACAAAACTCATTTATCTCTTATGTTTACTTGGCTTGTTTGACTGCCACATTTTTTATCTGACTTTTGGCATGTCATAGGCAGAAATAGGTATGCGACGAAGATAAAATAGATATGATAGTAGTAGATAGATAGTAGATAGATAGATACAGTGCTGCGCTATTCTATAGAACAAAATGCAGCATAAAATGGTATTCATTTATTCATACAGAATACGTTGAGGTAGTATGACAAGGATATTATAAACCAAAAGAGTTTTCTATTAATCAAATACTCAGGGTTTCTCTCAGTTTTAGAAACATTTGAAGTTTTTTATATATACAGTACATAGTTTGTTTGCCTGTCTTTATCTTAAACCAGTTAGGGCCCTTATACACGGCATAGTTTTTTGAACTTTTTTTCTGATGACTTGAGGATTTAGAAATCGCCAGAAAACCGAAAGCAACCATCC
>JAODAL010019421.1:0-72066 GCA_025379985.1 Phyllomedusa bahiana | reverse complement strand
CCCCAAATTTTTATACCCCTCCTCCCTTTAAAACCTCCTGCCCCTAAAAAAACCCGTGACTGTCTGTCCGCTGTCTTACTCAGTCCTCTCTCTATCCCAAAAACCCTACAAGACTGAACTTTTTGTCTTTCCCCATCTATTTTTCCCCCCCCCCTTTTAACAAAACCAACCCCCCCCCCTGCTATTTCTTTTTTTGGGGGTACCACCATTTCCCCTAGCAGCAGGCCCGCTTTTGGGGGTTTTTTTTTGATTCTGATCTGCCTTTCCCCCTATACCCAATCCCTGCCCGCCCCCTGTCACCTGCACCTCAAGAAAATCCAAAACCCTCCATTTCTCCTGTGGAAACGACTCAAACTCTCATTACCTCTTTTTTCTTTTGTCTTGATACTGTAAATCCTTGTTATCGTCTCCCTCTTGCAAACCTCCCCTCTCCAATCTGTCCAAATGAGCCCCGGGTCGTCTTTTTTTCCGCCGCTATACTGATGCCTCTACCCTGTGTCAGTCACGGGAAAGGGTTTTGAATCCATACGGAAACGTATAAACTATCACTCTCACCCATAAAGCTCTCCACGCGCTGCTCCCCCTACATCTCCTCCCTTCATTGTCTACCACCCTACCCGGTCTTCCGCTCGCTAGGGCATCAACTACAGTCCAAAATAAACCGCCTCCCATCCCGCTTCAAGATTTTGCACGGCTGCCCCCTTCCTGGAATATGCACCAGTACCATCGGCACAATCCCACCTTTTTCGCGTTTTAAGAGTGTCCTGAAAATAAATTTTCTCAGGCGGCACCAAAACCCCTAATTGCTGACCCCCCCCCTTAAATCCCACTTTTGTACTCCCTACACTAGGGGGGCCACAAAAACCCCTTTTTTGTATTAGATGACAGTATGGGGGCAGGTTCACCAAATTTTTATGAAAAACCCCTCCCCATATTTATAAACAGGGCCCGGGGCCCTTTGAAAAATTTAGCACTTCTCCCCCTTTGTTTCCCCCGGCACCCTCTTAGATTGAAAAGTCTTGCGGCAGGGCCCTCACACTTGTGTCTCCCTGTAAGTAGCTTTCCCGGTAAACCTTTTTTTGTCTTACTATACCCCCCCAATTGCAAGTGCTGCGAAATATGTTGGGGCATATAAAAAAAGATTTTTATTATTTTATTTAAAAACATCCCCAAAGGGGGGTCCGTGTATACGTTTATACGTCACCAATAGGGACTCAGTGTATATAATTATCAGTCACCACTATGGGAGCTCAGTGTATACAGATTATAAAAAGTTACCACAAAGGGGGAGCTGTGTAAACAGTTATACAGTCCCACTAGGGGGACTCAGTGTATACAGTTTTACGTCACCAAAGGGGGGGTTCGTTAAACAGATGTACAGTCAACTAGGGGGGAGTCGTTTAACAGATTATACAGTCACACTAGGGGGGCTCAGTGTTATACAATGAAATCCCATAGAGGGGTCTTTTTAAACGATTATACATCACCCCTAGGGGGAGCTCAGTGTTAAAAAGATATCGCCCCCCTAGAGGAGCTCATGTATACGATTATTCATTGCCCTAGAGGGAGCTCAGTGTATAAGGTTTTTTACAGTCACCAAAGAGGGCTCCGGTTTAAAAGATTTACAGCCACCACTAAGGGAGCTCATTGTATACGATTTTTCGCGCCCAAAAAGGGCTCATGAAACAGTTTTTCATTTAAACCCCTGGGGGGGCTCATTGATACGATTATTTAGTACCCCTAGGGGGAGCTCATTATAAAAGTTTCAGCCCCCTAGGGGGGAGCCCTTTTGTTAAAAGATTAACGTCACCATTAGGGGAGCCAGTGTATAAGGTTTATCAGCCACCCCTAGGGGGAGACATTGTATACAGATTTTCAGTCACCACTAGGGGAGCCATGTATACGATTCTAATCACCACTTGGGGGGCTCAATGTTTTAAAAATTTACGTACCACTTGGAGAAGCTCATGTATACATTTATACGTCACCCCCTTTGGGGAGCTCATGTATACAATTTTACAGTACCACTTAGGGAGCTCGTGTAAAAATTATCAGCCACCAAAGAGGGAGCCAGTATTCAGATTATACAGTCACCATAGAGGGATCTGTCTACAGATTATACATCCCCCTTGGGGGAGATCATGATACAGATATACGTCACCCCCTAGAGGGGGGGCCCTGTCACATAAAATACATCACCACAGGGAGCCATGTTAAAAATTATACAGTCCCACTTTGGGGAGTCAGTGTATACAGATTATACAGTCACATTGGGGGGCTTATGTAAAAAAAATTATACAGCCAAACCCCTATACGGCTCCCCCGTAAACAGTTTTTACAGTCCCCCATGAGGAGTCAGTGTTTAAAAGGTTATCAGTCACCCCTGGGGGAGCCCTTTTAAAAATTTACATCCCAATTGAGGGAGCTCAGTGTAACAATTAAAACAGTCACCAAAAGGGGGAGCTCGTGTATACATATTATACATCCCATTAAGGGACTGAGTGTATACAGGTTTATAGTCACCATAGGGGGAGCTCAGTTTTAACAATTTTACAGTCACCACTTAAGGGACTCAGGGATCAGATTATAAACCCACGACTAGGGGAGTCAGTTATGCAGATTTTAAATTCACCCAAGGGGGTAGTGTATCACATTATACAGTCACCCCCAGGGGGGCTCATGATAAATTTTAAAAAAAAAATAAAGGGGAGCTCAGGTAAAAGATTTTACGCACCCTAGGGGGAGCTCATGTTATACAGATTATACGTTTCCCCAAAAGGGGGGAGCTCTTTTTACAGATTTTACAGTCCCACTTGGGAGCTCAGTATTATAGATTATACAGTACCCTAAGGGAGCTCATGTATACAGATTATACAGTCCCCCAAAGGGAGCTCAGTGTTCAGATTTTTACAGCACCCTAAGGGAGCTCA
Source organism: Phyllomedusa bahiana (assembly GCA_025379985.1). NCBI lineage: Eukaryota > Metazoa > Chordata > Amphibia > Anura > Hylidae > Phyllomedusa > Phyllomedusa bahiana. Next base: position 69,136 of record JAODAL010019421.1, on the reverse strand, counting down.
GTTATACGATTATACAGCACCCTAGGGGAGCCAGTGTTTACAATTATACGTCACCCCCAGGGGGACTCATTTAAAACAGATTATACAGCACCCCCAGAGGGAGCTCATGTAAAAGGTTTTTACAGCCACCACTAGGGGGAGCATTGTATACAATTTACAGTCACCACTAGGGGAACTGTGTAACAGTTATACAGTCATCAGTAGGGGGGGCTCAGTGTATACAATTTTATAGTCACCCCTTTGGGGGCTCAATGTATCAATTATCAGCCCATTGGGAACTCGTGTATAAGATTTTACATCACCACTTTGGGATTTAGTGTATACAGATTATACAGCCCCCACTGAGGGGGCTCAGTATATACAATTTACAGTCACCACTAGAGGGAGCTCGGTTTTACAGATTTAACATCACCATAGGAGGGGTCAGGTTTTTACAGGTATACGCACCACAGGGGACTCGTGTCTAAGATTAAACAGTCACCACTGGGGGAGTCGTGTTAAAAATTTATACAGTCACATTGGGAGCTCAGTGGGTTTTAAAAAAATTTTACAGTCACCCCTAGGGGGAGCTTTTGTATACAAATATACAGCCACCACATACGGACTCCCTGTATACAGATTATACAGTCACCACGAGGGGGCCCGTGAAAAAGATTAACAGCACCACTAGGGGGGCTCAGTGTAACATATTTAAAATCACCATTAGAGGGGCGAGTGTATACAGGTTATACAGTCACCCCTAGGGGGAGCTCAGTTTATACAGATTATACAGTCACCAATAGAGGGGGGCTCAGTGTATAAGATTATACACCACGCTGGGGGACTCATGTAGCAATTATATATTTACCCCTAGGGGGACTCTGTATACACTTTTACTCCCCCCACAGGGAAGCCAGTGAACAATTTCAATCACTACAGAGGAAGCTCAGTTAACAGATTTTTCAGTCACCACTAGGGGGACTCAGTGTATACGATTTTACGTCACTAATAGGGGGAGCCAAATTATACAGTTATACAGTCACAATGGGAGCTCAGTGTATATAGATTTTACTTTACCCCGGGGAGCTCAGTGTATACAGATATACAGTACCCCCAGAGGGGCTCAGTTAACAGATTATACCCGTCCCCCCTGAGGGAGCTATGTATACAGATTATACAGTCACCACTGGGGGCTCAGTGTATACAGAACAAAAACCCAACTAGGGGGGGGCTCAGTGTATCAGATTTACACCCACTAGAGGGGGCCATGATGCAGATTATACGTTTCCATAGGGAAGCTCTGTATAAAAATTATACAGTCACCCTTGGAGAGCCAGTGTTACAGATTATACAGTCACCACTAGGGGGAGCTTGTGTATACAAATTATACAGCCCCCACTTTAAAGGGCTCCCGTATACAGATTTTACAGTCCCATAAGGGGCCGTGTTACAGATTAAAACTCACCCTAGGGGGAGCTCAGGTAACTATTATACAGTCCCATTAGGGGAGCTGAGTGTATACAGGTTAACATCACCACTAGGGGGAGCCCCGTTTTTAAAAGATTATAAGTCCCACTAGGGGAGTAGGTATAAAAGATTATACACCGCAAAGGGGGCCAGGTATGCGATTATATATTCACCACTAAGGGAGCCAGGTATAACTTATCATCACCCCTAGGGGGAAACTAGTGCAAAAAGATTATACAATACACTAAAAGCTCAGTGTATACGTTAAACATCACCCTAGGGGAGCTCGTGTATACAGTTATAACACCAATAGGGGGGCTCGTGTTACGATTAACAGTACCAAGGGGAGCTCATGTATATAATTATACCAGTCACCCCTAGGGGAGCCAGTGTATACAGATTATACAGTCACCATTTGGGAGGAGCTCAGGGGATAAAATTTATACAGTCATCACTAGAGGGAGCTCAGTGTATACAGATTATACAGTCACCACTAGTGGGAGCTCATACAGATTATACAGTCACCACTAGGGGGAGCTCAGTGTATAACAATTATACATCACCACTAGAGGAGCTCAGTGTATGCAGATTATACAGTTACCACTAGGAGAGCTCAGTGTATACAGATTATACATGTGTAGAAAATATGTGTTTGTCACTCTTCAGTTAAGGGCGGGTGCACACCAAAATTATATAACAGTCCTTTGTGTAAAAGGTTGCACACCGACACTATAATTTTCAATTCATAGAAGAAACTTTATTGAGCAACAATGATAACCATCCGGCTTCATAAAACATATGGTCTTTATACTTTCATTTTTTAGGTGAAATTAGATTCGTATATTCTGACGTTTGGGTCCCTAATTGGACCTTTTTCAATTGAATCTCTAAAACAATAAAAAAAACAACAATAACAACAAAAAGTTAGTAACACAAATTATTAGTATATACAACAAAATATAGTTAATATATTGTTGTTAATGACATAAAAACATTTTTTAAAAACAATTATTACTCACTTCACAAGTTTTTACATTTATTCATTTCTTTGAAACTTTTTTATACCTATTAGAAATACAATAGCAAGAAGGAAAAATAATGAATACATATGCACATATAAGACAAGTGAAAAGTCAAAAAGAATGCAATACAAACAACGGTATCTAACCCATGACAGTCAACAATGAATAAACGACCAAAAAGGAAAAAGGTAACCTCTGAAATAGCCTCTAAAATGATAATATAATCCATGTTGTGCAGAGATCTATTATATATATATATATTAATATATATAATATAATATATATATTATATATATAATGGCTCCCGATTATATATTAAAGAAAAAGTGTAAGTGTATAGCACCTCAAAGGTCTTTTTATAGAAAAAAATATATCATTTAGAAAAAGTTTTCATCTAGAAAAAGATTGATCCTCATTTTTGCCCTCATTTATAAAAATATACGTCTAATAGCAATTCACAGATAATTGTCCACATCTCAAGTGGATTTTATTAGTGTTCAAGTAACTAATGAACAATTTACCATTATATATATCTAATATCAGACTTTCCTTTAGAGACAAAACAAAGGAAATCATGGACCTTAGATAAATGAGAACTTACCAGACGGGGTGCTGCGCGATGGAGTGTATGGAGCCGGAACAAACAACCATGGCTCTTGCGGTTTTATATTGTCCGCGCATGCGCGTCCTCTGCCCTTAATAGACATGGGCGCCAAGACATATGGCTCCCACAGCGCATGCGCACTTACGTCACCCGGTAACGAGACCGGGACGCTGTCCCACCTACCCACTAATCCTCATAGAATCCAACCTGTAAGTACGGATCCAAAATTTAATTATATATATCGGTTTCAAAGAATACACTCACATGTTTCAAATATTATTCGATAATCTAAGCAAAAAGTATAGAGATATGTGTGTGGACGGAGCGAAGATTCGTATGGATGTCACCAGAGGCGTAACTACCAGGGTAGCAGGGGTAGTTAAAAATAAAAAAATGATATGTAAATTTTTTGATATGAATATGTGCTGGGATGGTTGATGTGGTCACAATTGGGATTCATAGTTTATAATGTACATTTACAATTGGATTTCTGATTTTTTTAAATTTTTTTAAATTTTTTTGCAACTTGTGTAATTTTTGTTATCTCGGTAATTTTTATAATTGGGACAAGATTTAAACACATGAAAACGATACTAAAATTATTCTTCTAAAAATGTTTCTACCATGTTGTTGAAAAACAATTGATGATGTCCCATATTTGAGAGTATCTATCATGATTAGCTTTTTCATTGAATTGGAGATATTAACTTTCTCCCTCCCTAGTTTTAAATAGTTGACAGTGTTTTGTAGTGTTCTCAAAGAAACCCCTTTTTTATAAACTTTGGTTATTTGTTGAAGATCAGGAGTGAGATGCAATGTTATATTAATATTTAAATTTTGACATCCATACAATCTTCGCTCCGTCCACAACACATATCTCTATACTTCTAGCTTAGATTTTTCGATAATTTTGAATCATGTGAGGGGTATTCTTTGAAACCGATATATAATAATTAAATTTTGGATCCAGTACTTACAGCGTTTGGATTCTAATTGAGGATAGTGATAGGTGGAACAGCGCCGGTCTCGTTACCGGGTAACGTAAGTCGCCATGCGCTGTGGAGCCATATGTCTTGGCGCTCCATGTCTAGTAAGGGCAGAGGCGGGGCATGCGCGGACAATATAAAAACCCGCGAGAGCCATGGTTTTTTGTTCCGGCTCCATACACTCCATCGCGCAGCACGCGTCTGGTAAGTTCTCATGATCTAAGGTCCATATGATTTCTAGTTTTGTCTCTAAAGGAAAGTCTGATATTAGATAATATATAATGGTAGTTGTTCAGTTAGTTACTTGAACACAAATTACCACTTGAGATGTGGCATTTATCTGTAAATTGCTATGAGACGTATATTTTATAAAAACCAATGGGGAAAAAATTTTTTCAAGACAACTTTTTTAAAGATATATTTTTTTCTAAAAAAAGACCTTTGAGGTGCTATACACTTACACTTTTTCTTTTAATAAAAGGAACCCATATAAAAATATATATATTATATATAATATAATAATTAAATTAAATATAATATAAATATATATATATAAATGGATCTCTGACAACATGGATTAAAATTACATTTTAGAGGCTTTTCAGGGGTTACCTTTTTTCCTTTTTGGTTCGTTTTCTTTTTACTGTAGGGGTTGATAGTTGTTTGTTTGCTTCTCTTGACTAATACTTGTCTTATATGTCAATGTATTCATTTTTTTTCCCTTCTCTCTATTGTATTCAAATAGGGTATAAAAAAGTTTCAAAGAAATGAATAAAGTAAAAACTTGTGAATGAGAAATAATTTTTTTTAAAAAAATTTTTATTCTTAACAAAAATTTTAATTAACAATTTTTGTTGAAAAAGTAATAATTTGTTATACTAACATTTTGTTTGTTTTTTTTGTTTTTTATTGTTTAGAGATTCAATTGAAAAAGGTCCAATTTGGGGACCAAACGCAAAATATACAATCAAATTACACCTAAAAAATGAAAGATAATGCCTTATTTTTATGAAGCCGGATGGTTATCATATGTTGCTCAATAAAGTTTTTTCTATGAAATTGGGAAAATTTAGTGTCGGTGTCAACCTTTTTTAAAAAGGGCTTTATATAATTTTGGTGGCACCCCCCCTTAACTGAAAGTGCCAAAACTATTTTTACTTTGCTGTTTTTTTTTTTTGACACCAATACAATGGGACAAGGGGTTTTTTTATTGTTCTAGCCCCCAAAATTTTGGGCCCAAAAAAAAAATCCACGGAATTTCTCCTGTCCCTCACATGAATTTAAAGCAAGGGCTAGAAAGATTGAAACAAAATTATGGCAATCAACTGCAATGTAGTATTAATGGAAAATTATAGGAAAAAATCGTTTCCAAGAGGCCTTCGTTTCCCGCGTCCAACTCTTTTTAGGGGATATAATTTTAAAAACAATTTGAAGGGATCCTAAAAAAGTTTTCATTGGGTATCTGCTATTAAATTGGAATTTTCTACAAAAGTCGATGTAATTGAACGAGAAAATTTAATGAGGGAAAAACTGTCATCTGTACTTCAAAAAGATTGGGGAAAACATCAAAAAAAAAACTGAAAAAATAATTGAAGAACAGGAAAACATGAGTCCAAAAAAAAAAGAAATTTTTGAGAGATCGGGGACTATCAATCGAAAGTGTTTAAGGGCAATGGGAAAAGGGGCTTTTGGGAAGATATATGTATTCTGGTTTTTATCACATTTCTCATCTAAGTGATACCCTGCTTCCCCTTATGAGATCACCTTTTTTAGGTCAGGGCCCAGGGCAAAAGAAACCAGGAAAATAAGGAGGGGAAGAGGAAGAAACCATGGGGGCTCCAATATACGACTGGGGTCACAGGAAGGGATTACTTGGGGTTTAATTTTTAAAAATTTAAATCTATCTCCTGCTGAATTTCCCTTTCTCAGAAGGTTTGTCTTTTAGCCCAAGTTGTCCCTCAAATTTATTTAGACAAGAGTTACAAAATTTTTTAGATCGTACGACTAAAGGTTCAATTTCGTGACGACAGAAGGGGGGGAATAAACAATAGAAGCTTTTTCACTTAAACTTTTGGTTTATTTAAGAAAATAAATATATGCCACCAAAAATATCACCCGAAAAAAACCCATATATACCCATACACAATTGAATTGATAAAATCCTAAGGGAAAAGTAAAAAAGGGTAAACTTAATATCTTTTAAAATATTTTACAGAAGAAGGGTTTGGGCATTAAACCCCTTAAAATAACACCTAATAACGAAAAAACAGCCGAAAATGAGTCCATTTGGAGCGTTTTGGATCCTGGTCCTTTTTTAAAAGTTAATGTTTCCAATGGGGAAGTCCTGGATTTTTGGGCCCCCGGGTTACTTCACCGCTGAATCTTCCTACCCATTTGTGTGCCTCCCCGGGAATCCCTACCTAGGCTTTAAAAACCCCCCATTTTACCCAAACTTTTTCTTAAATTTTAGACACTTTTTTGAAGGATCTCTTCGGATTTAATATTTGGGGGGTAAGGAGAGTTCCCGGGTTGGAAGGGAAAACACCCTTTTTAAAATGAAAATCCTCCCCATACGTACCTTCCCCAAAACCATACCCTTTTAATTCCAACTCTTCTGGAAAGAGAGTTCGGGTTTTTTTCCCCAACTTCATTTGGTCCTCACATCGACCGGGGACTTCCCTTATCCCTTTTTTAACAAGAATAAAAAGGTTGGGGGGTTTTGGGCCCACCGGACTGCAAAAATTTTTATATGGCGGCCCTCTCAGGCCCTGGACATGGGTTCCCGGGGGGCGGAAAATTTTGGACTCTTTGGGCTGGGAGGTTTTCCTTTGCTTTGGCCCGCTCCTTTGGATCGGGGACCGTCCCTGGTTGCATATCCAACCTCTTTTACGACGCGTCCGTTTCCCCCAAAAGTTTCTATTTAAAATTCTCCTAAAATTTTTAATTGACGATTGGGGCCTTTTACTTCCTGTAGCGATAATCCTGCTTCCCCTCCGCCTGGAAGCTTCCTTTTTTTCTCGGGTCCTCCAAAAAAACCACTTCGTTTCCATACTCGGCACGGGGATCTTTTTCCCACCCCGTCCTCCTACGGAGATGTGTCTAATCCCCTCTCTTCTTTCAATTGCCCAACTACGCCATTTTTTTTTAACTCCTTAAAGGGCGAACGGTGTTTTGTGCCCCTTTTTCCCCCTTTTAAAACAAATGTCCCTTTCTCAATCACCTCCGCGGCATGTCATCTTTTCCCTTTTAGGAATTTATCCCTCCCCGGGCCCACATTACCATTTTTTTGGGGAAGGGGGGAAACGAACTGCAGTATCTTTTGCAACCCCAAAACAACGCTTTCCCCCATTACTCAAGGCGGGATTCCTCTGGGGGCCCAGGAAACTCTTTCAAAGTTTCTCCGGTGGTTTGGGGGGTCCCCTCCCTTGTGCTAAATGGTTCCCCTCTGTCCCCTCGGGGGAATGCCCCCCCAGTATTGAAGTTTTCTGGGATGCAATTTTTGACATTATTCAGGGGGCTTACTAGCTTTGTGTTACCTAAAACCCCGGAGCGCCTTACTTTTCATGTTTGATTCCACAATTTTCCCGGTCTATAAAAAATCGTACTCCCCCAAATTTGTTGCAGGCCGCCAAGACCATCATCCCTAGGCACTGGCGATCCGCTGACCCACCTGCTATCTCAGAATAGTGTGCCGAGGTTTCCCACATCTATCATATGGAGGAGCTCTTGGCCCTCTCTCATGATCAGGTGCAACAGCTCCATAGGAGTGGGCCCCCTGGCTCACCTTCTTAAACTCCCCTGCGGTCCCACAATTTCCCTTTAATTAGAACAAATTGTGATTCCACTTTGATTCTTACGTTTGAAGTGTTGCCGCTGTAAGTGGCTATACCGATGTGTGACTGTTTTATTTATTTATTTTTTATTTTTTTTATTTTTTTTATTTTTTTTCTCCTTTTCTTCCTTCCTATGTCTCCTGTTTCCCCTTTCATCCCTTACCACACTTAAAATGTACTCTGGCCAACGCGTATCTATGTGTGTGTGTGTATGTATGTATATATATGTATATATGTATGTGTGTATGTATATATATATATGTATGCATGTGCTTACTCTTTCGGACTGTTGACATTTGGTTATCTCAGGTACATTATAGTCCTGTTATACTATCATTTATCTCTATATGCGTTTTTATGCTTGTCACTGATTGTTTTGTTGTGAATTTTGAATACACTTCAAATTATGTTTCAGGCTCCCGGGCCTCACTTCTTTGCTAATATTGTGATGTATTGTGCATTTTCGGAGATTCCCAAGTCTCCCTTTTTGCACTTGTTTTTGTATAATCTGCCACATTTCAATAAAGCATCTTTTGAATTAAAAAAAACAACCAGCCGATAAAGGCGGGGCTATCGTTATTTTGGACAAAGAAAGCTATTTACAGGAAATAAAAAATCAACTTGCTGACACGGTAACCTATGAGAAATTAACACATAACCCTGAAAAAAGAATACAGGAACGGATCAGATTAACATTATCTAAATATCTAGAGAAACAAATTATTGACATGTCTATTGTAAACTACTTGATAAAACAGAATCCTATCGTCCCGGTATTTTATGTATTACCAAAAATACACAAGAGATGAGATAATCCACCGGGTCGCCCCATTGTTGCGTCTACAGAGTCGATACTGTCCCCATTAGCTATCTTTTTAGACATGATACTATCACCAGTAATCCGTCATACGAAATCGTTTATTTTAGACACTACCGATTTTCTTGATAAACTACGGGCTATTCAATCAGTTGATAGCGGAGACCTATTGTTGACTCTGGATGTCAACAGTCTTTATACCTCAATTGAACACAAAAAGGGCATTAGGGCTACGAGATTGGCATTAGAGAAATGGTCGAATCTGAATTCTGAACAGAGGGATTTTTGTCTGGACTTACTTCAGATTATATTGGAAGATAATTTTTTTCTCTTCGGAGATGTCTTTTACATCCAGAGGAGGGGTACGGCCATGGGCTCTAATATGGCCCCCCCCATATGCAAATGCCTATATGTCAGAGATAGAAGAATCTTATGTTTATAACAATCAACTGTTTCGTGACCATGCAAAGTTTTGGGTCCGTTATATAAATGACATATTTTGCATATGGGGGGGCCCCGCGTCCTCTATCCTGGAGTTTGTTGAATTTCTGAATGGGATTTATCCAGAGCTGGGTTTCACTGTAAACTTTAGTGATACGGAAATTAACTTCCTGGATACCTTAATTAAGAAGGATTCCGACTTCCGGGTTCCCGCCGGCGCTGAGACCAGTAAGTGGGCTCCCCCCGCCCCGCCGGCTTTTAGAGCGAACTAGCTGTGCAAACAGCACAGACCGGCCGACCATAGGGGAACAGCCCCCCGAACACCTGGGCACACGCCCGGCACGGCCCGCCCCCACCGGGGACTCCGCCTTCCCACCCACTCACCCCCGGGCACTGACGCCCCGGGGGCCTGCTTCTTCCCAAAGTGGGGCAGCCTAGAAGCGGCGCGCACCACACACAGAAGAATCTCCCTTGGATTCACGCGGGAAACTGGGTAAGGAGTTCTCCCCGGGGCCCCAGAAAAACCCCCAAAGGGGACTGATAAACTCCCGAGGGGGGACCGGGATACCCCGGCGGCCGCGTGAGGGCATTAACCCCGGGGCTGCCGCACATTTTCCCCCCGGGAAACAAACAGCCTCCTGCAGAAGGAGGCCCTCTAAGCTGTCCCCACACAAAAACAAGGGCCCTGACTGGGGGCACCCGCCCCGGGGCCTTCCCCTGTTATCACGCAGGGGCCACCCTGGCCCAGAGGGGCTACAAACCCCCCACGTCCTTTCCTGTTATACTCCCTAATGAGAAATACCTCCTACAGTCCCCAGAAACCAGAGCACCACAATAACCACAGGCATCCCAAAAAGGCCTCCCCCAGCCACGGGGCCGGCCAGGGACAGGGAGAGACAACACACATTCCAGCACAACAAGGGGGAAGTGAACGATAAGAACCTCCCTGTTTTCCTGCCCGGGGGGTTTTCCCAGGGCTCGCTAACCCAGCCCAATGTGCCGATTGATTATAAGCTCCGGCAACAGAAGTGGGCAAGAAAAATAGACCAGATCTGCAGGGGGCCCCTTGAATCCACCTCCAGGCACTCTGCTCAAGCTGCAGCAGGATGTTAAACTCACAGGGCCAATTTGAAAAATTTTAGAGAACAAAGTGAAACCTGGAGACTGAAACAGCACTCTGAACGCCCTCGAAAACTCGCCCAAAACACAACGGGTGCAACAGAACGCATCGAAGACCTAAAAACCGCCCAGCGGAGTAACCTGAGGCTAGGGGGTCCCCTGAATTTTTTCAAACCCGACTACAACCCTCTGCCGGGAAGAGCTGCCTGCGTCCTGGGCATCAACCAGGGGTGCCGTATCAAAGAAAAAAAACAATGGGCCCGGGGGGGAAATAGCTCCAGCATCTAAATCCAGCAACGCAAAGAGCCGCACTGTGATAATGAAGTTCCTATTTTAATGACAAGCGAAATCCTGAGGGGAAAAACGCAGGCTCAACAAGCCACTACTAACCCGGGGGACACAAAGTGTGCTTTTCGGGGATTTCCCGCAGAGGTTTCCCAAAAGGGCGCCCCTTTCACAAAATCGACGCACTTTTTTCATCAAAGATTCGATTTCAATTTCTCCCCCCGGCCACCCTCAGGTGCGATCCTGACGGCCCGCCCAGGTTTTTTTAACTCACAGAGGAAGCGGAAAGTTGCGTGACCTGACCACTTTCAGAGAGGTTCCCGCCCCCAAAAACAACCAGCTCGACCACCCGATCGCTGGACGACTCAGCTGACTCCAAGAGACCTTCAGGAGGAGGGAGAGAGATCTCATGGACTCGCCCATCTCTATCACCGCCCCCACTCCCCTCCAAAGAACCCCCGCCACCGAGAGGGGAGGCTCAAACGGGGATCTACCCCGGGACTGAGGGACTGACCGCCCTGCTCAAAACGAGGATCGGGGTTTTGGGGATGGGGGGGGGCTTCTGAAAGAACGGGCACCCAAGATTTTTTCCTCTTTTTTCTTAGCTGAAGGACATGGAGAAACACAGGGTCTTTTTCGACTGTTTGAGATGTAATTTCCTTTATAACTGTTCAAAGGCCAATCAGAAAACTCAGAAAATTCTAGTAGTTTAAAAGGGTTTTTTAGCCGGGGGGAGGGGGGGGTACGTCTCTCACTTAAAAGGGTTTTTCATGCTGGGGAAAAAAAAAAAAAGGAATCCTTCCAACGCATTGGGGGGTGCTTAAAAGCCCTCCCTTCAGCGTCATTTTACATTTCGGGGCCTTTTGGAAAATGTTTGTCCCCTGTTATCCAGTTTACTATTTTTTAAAATTTTGTCATGTCCTACCCCCCCATCCATGCTCTAATTTGAGCCCCAGATACCTCCCAAAAAATTTTTTAGTTCACCGAATATAGTCCCAAAACCCCACTCCCCACATAAATAACCTTTTTATGCGGATCATCTCCGGGAACATAAAGGGGCTCCGCCCCCGAATAAACGGTTGGGGGAAGGGTGACCTGGGCATCTAAAACTTGCCCTAGGGGTTTTTCTCCTACGGGAATCCCCCTTTTGCGGGCTAGACATTAAGCGTTGGGAGAACTTGGGGGGTCACCCTTTGGCCCCCTTTCACGGTGGCAAGGCGGGTGGTCACGCTCATTCTTTAAAAAATTTCCCTTTTGAGCTGGTCTCACACAACACAACCCCAGGGGAAAGTCTCGCACTTAAAAAACAAGGGGGGAGAAAGTGACCTTAGCATTTTAATTCTAGACCCAAGGGTCAGAACCGGGTATTTTTCAGGAGTTAGCGAGAGGATTTGTGCCGAAAAATAAATGCCAAATTTTTGGGAGAGACATGAATGCGTCTTGACCAGCTTTGAGGATAGGAAGGGAGGCCAACATCCCAACAGGCAAAAAGTCATTTCAAGTCTGAAAAGGGGTTTTTTCGCCGCCCTTGACCCACAAAAATCCCCAACACTGTTGGAGGGAGGGGAATCCTGGAGCGGGACTACACTTATTACCCCCGGTTTTTCACCATCGGGTCTAGGTTGGACCATCTTCTGGTATCTGACACCCTCCAAACTAGTTTGAAATGCCCAGAATTTTGAACATGGTCACTCTGATCATTCCCCAACTCGGGATTTGAGGGAAATTCTTTCCGAGGTCAGACTTTATTAAAAATTTTCCCCTCTTACTTGCAAAAAGATACTTTTGCTAAAGAGGTCAGGTTGGTGATGACCTATCTTGGACAACCAGTCCCACGGGAGATCCCCACTCTATGGGCAAACCCAAGGGGTCTTAGGGGAAAGGGGGTTTGCCTAACCTCCCCTTAAACAAGCTAAAAGGGGGCCTATTACCCGCCTCGGGAAAAAGGTTGGGGAACCCATAAGACCTTCCTTGGGGATAGCTTGACAAACCCAAACGGGGAAGGGAACAGGGCCCAAACGGGGGTTTACCCCTTTGGGGGATCGTAAAAAAGGGAAATACATAGGGGCCCACTTTTCACTCCACATCTTCAGGTAGGAAACAAATCCCCGGGAAAATTCTCCCCGCTCTGAAAGGGGGCCTACAAACCTGCACACATTCAAGCTCCCGCACACCGGAAGGGACCATTACCCCGATCCGGAAGGATTAATGACACCTCGACAATTTTATGCCACATTGTACCATCGAGGTCCAAAATTTTAAGCAGCGAGGGCGCGATTTTCCCCTCCAAATTTCCCAATTTCCGCACTTGTCAGATCGCCAGAGGGAGGAACTGAATGGGACAAAAAGAGGAGGGGGTCAAGATGGGTAATTTGCCCTGAAGGCAGGGAAGGCCCCGGGGCCAAAGGTTTTCCCCCGGGGTATAAAAATCCCGAGTGACAGATCCCCCCACCTCACCATATTAAACTCGATATTCATAATAACCGTTCGCCCAGAATCAAAAAAACCATCATTAAAATTATCCCGAAGAAAAGGGGAAAGACCCGCTTTTCCTGCATCATATAGGCCAATCCCTCATAGACATTGACCAAAAAATCTGTCTAAATATGGCTACGCCCGCCGGTTTATCCGCAATTATTGGACCCCCCAAAAGGGCTTTATCAAGGGAAAGGGGGCGGTTGGGGAAAAATAGGAAAAATGCTTGCGATTGGGAAAGGGGCCCGGCACAAACCAAAGCCGGAGAGAGGCCTTCGGGGGCCCTAATTGCAGAAAAGGCCTTGATAAGGAAAAGGGACTGGCTTTGGTTTTCCCGGAACCATGGGGAAATTACGGGACGTTTAGGTCGTCCTCCTGCCATCTATGATCCCCAACGCCCCAAATTTATACCCCCGGGTTTTTCCTTTCTCCAAAAATCCCCTCCAGAAAAGGGGCAGCAGGGGGCCCCCCTTTCCCCCTTTCTTTTTAATTTGGCCTAGAACCCTTGGCCGGGTACTTGAATTTTGACTCTTCTCGGGATCCGATAGGAGACAAAAGGGGAAGACCGTTTTTTTGCGACATCTCATACTTTAATTCTTCTGCTCCCCGACCAGCCTCCCATCTGGAGTTTCTGCGATATTGGCACCCATCAGGTAAAAGTAACTGTCCAAGAGTGAATTTCTAGAAATTGGCCCCAACTACACAGTCCCCCGTGGGCAACATGGGTTAACATTTTTCCCGGGCTCAGGACACATCACCTATTTGGGGACAAGGGGTCGGACCCAGACTCGATTAAAGTTAAATATTCCCCCCCTATAAATAAAAATCTCCCAGGGCTGAACGTTTTACCCCACTGCCACGTCCCCTGCCGGTAGATGTCACGCCATAAAGATGGGCTGCTTCCCCCAGCTGCTATACCCCCTACCCAACCCCCCCATTCTGCTCAAACATACACATCAACACATTAACTCAGCTTCTCCAGATTTTATAGGGCAGGGAAAAACCCCCTTTGCCCCACATAAACAAACCGCCAGTTAGGGCAGTGGGGCGAATCTCCCAATGTTAGGGGGTTTTAAAAACCCGGCCTTCGACCGTCACATCTGGGCTGGATTGGGGGCCTCCCGCTTCTCAATTGGAAATTTGAAAGAAATTAATGCGCCCCTTTGGCACCCCAGGCCTTGCTCCATACCAGGGATCCTAAGCTCCTTCTCTGATTAAATTTTCCCCCCTGTTCCGAAAAACAAAAATGGCCTGGAAGGAGCTGAGGAAAAACCCTTTGCCCTTTTCCTTTGCCTCTCCAAGGGCAGCCCATTTTTGGGGCCACCCCGAGTTTCCCTGGGTCAGAGCAATCCGATGTTTTGGAAATGGGGGAGGCGGGGCTGGGCCCAAAGGGGACAGTTAAGCAATGATTCTCGGGGAGGCTTAAACCCCTGGAGATGCTTGAGAGGTTTTCCTTACCCCAAATCACGCTTTTGCGCCTATCAGCCTTCTATTTCTGAATGGGAGACTAAGAATTCTCCAAGGAACCATCCTAAGATTTTTACACCTTTGTCACCACTCACAGGGAGACATATTGTCTATCAGGCCTATGCTGAATGGAGGGGGGGCAGGAACGGTTCTTCTCAGGCATTTCCCCTACTGGGGCCCGGGCCGACTGGGAAATGCCCAGATCCCAGATATAAAACCCCAAGGGTGTGGTGACCTACGGGAAAAACATCACTGGAGACCCGGCGGGAAACTACTTCAAATAATAAAACAATCCATCTACGCCTTCAACTCTCCCCCCCCTCTCAAACTTTCCCCATAGATTGCAGCACTGCCCTAAATGGGCACACATAAAACGGACCATGGGAGGTCTTGGGAATAGCTATACACAAACCAAATGGACACAACCCCCAAAAATCACTTCACTTCGGTCACCCAGAGAAACATTTTGAAAATCCTGACTTCCATTTCCCCCGGCCTCCGGGGCGGATGGGGGGAGGTTCTGAGATCAGCCACTCCACCTTTTCCGGGAAAGTTCACATTGCCCTTTGGGAGCAAAAAAAAAGCCTCTTCAGTTATGGGTGAAGCCCTCTCCCGTCAATCTCCGGGTCAAAAAGCACTGGAGGGTTATCTTACGGCAGACTGGACAGAACCAAGGGGGTCCGAACCCCCCGGGTTCTTCAACGTTGGAGAACCTTCAAAATCACATTATTCCCATAGGGGGATAAACCCTTACCAAGGTTTAAAAAACCGTTGGGACTTAGGGAGGAATGGGGGCACCTGGGAGACTTTAGGGCTGAGGAAATTTGGGCTTGATAGAGGTTCCATTTAAAACCCAAACGGGTTTTTAGAGAAATGGACCAGTTGGGACTTTTATGTTTTATATTTTAATTTAATTTTTTTTACACCCTTGTAAATTGATGTTTCTCTGATGTAATCTACAATTCCAGGGACAAGCCCGGGGATTACCCAAAAGGGGATAGACCACATTACATTCAAGATTGTGTTTATTGTTTAAATATTTGAAAATGCAATAAAATTTGTTTAAAAAAAAAAAAAAAAAAAGGATTCCATAGGTGGATTACATTTTGACCTCTATCAGAAGTCAATGGACCGTAACAGTCTTTTGGAGTATCGCAGCAACCATCCTAAATCTGTCAAAAGAGCTCTCCCTAGGTCCCAATTTAAGAGGGTTGACCGGATTGTATCAGATGAGAACATACGAGACACTCGATTGGGAGAGATGGCTAAGAGATTTTCACAGAGGGGGTATCCTGACCCCCTTTTAGAGGGAGAGAGAACATATATAGATGGAACAGGAAACTCCAATAAGGTAAACGATAAGAAAATGAAACGTATTGCTTGCATTACCACGTACCACCCGTTTGTGGAGAGAGTACAGGGAGCGGTACGCAAACATTGGTCTCTATTACACCAAGCGTACCCTAAAATTGAGGAATTCAAATCCCCCCCAATCAGCTGTTATAAGAGATCCTCTAATTTACGAGACAGAATAGTTAGAGCTGATGTGGGTAGTCTTGTTAAAGCCCCTAGACAGACTTTTCTGCACTGTCAAAGGACTGGCACTTACCCATGTTTGGGTTGTGGCCAATGTTCGAATGTTATTAAGGGAGAATACTTGACTCATCCGCAGACGGGTAAACGGATTAGGATTAAACAGTTTTATACGTGTGAATCCCAGTTTGTGATCTATGTGATAAAGTGTCCTTGCGGTCTCGCATACGTTGGGGAGACCACCCAGCGTGTGCGAGACCGCATAGCAAAACACAAGTCTACGATAAGGAGGAATGAGTTACTCTTGCCAATCCCAGCACATTTTTCTGAACGAAAACACAACGTGTCACAGCTGCGTTATCAAGTTATTGATTCGGTACAAATGCCTCGGCGTGGAGGTGATAGAATTCAGTTATTAAAACAACGAGAATCATTCTGGATTCATCGTTTAGAGACATTGACCCCAAAGGGACTTAACAGAGAATTCGATTTTTGTATCAATCTCTAAATTTACATATCATTTTTTTATTTTTTGATATGAATATGTGCTGGGATGGTTGATGTGGTCACAATTGGGATTCATAGTTATAATGTACATTACAATTGGATTCCTGATTTTTGTATTTTTTGAAAATTTTTTGCAACTTGTGTAATTTTTGTTATCTCGGTAATTTTTATAATTGGGACAAGATAATCACGATGATACGATAGCTAAAATTATTCTTCTAAAAATGTTTCTACCATGTTGTTGATAACAATTAGATGATGTCTATATTTGAGAGTATCTATCATGATAGATTTACATCGAATCGGAGATATTAACTTTCTCCCTCCCTAATTCCACTAGTTGATAGTGTTTTGACAGTGTTCTCAAAGAGACTCTCTCTTTTTTTTGGTTATTTGTTGAAGATCAGGAGTGAGATGCAATGTTATATTAATATAATTGTGACATCCATACGAATCTTCGCTCCGTCCACACACACATCTCTATACTTCTAGTTTAGATTATCGATAATATTTGAATCCTGTGAGTGTACTCTTTGAAACAGATATATAATAATGAAATTTTGGATCCGCACTTACAGCGTTGGATTCTATTGAGGATTAGTGATAGGTGCACAGCGTCCGGTCCCGTTACTGGGTGACGTAAGTCACGCATGCGCTGTGGAGCTATATGTCTTGGCGCTCCATGTCTATTAAGGGCAGAGGAGCGCGCATGCGCAGATAATATAAAAACCCGCGAGAGCCATGGTTGTTTGTTCCGGCTCCATACACTCCATCGCGCAGCGCGCGTCTGGTAAGTTCTCATGATCTAAGGTCCATATGATTTCTAGTTTTGTCTCTAAAGGAAAGTCTGATATTAGATAATATAAATGTAGTTGTCAGTTAGTTACTTTAACACTAATATCCACTTGAATGTGAAATCTGTGAATTGCATAGAGACGTATATTTATATAAATGAGACACACTAGATCAATCTTTTCTAGATGACAACTTTCTAAATGATATATTTTTTCTATAAAAAGACTTTGAGGTCTATACACTTACACTTTCTTTAATATATAATCGGAGCCATATATAATATATATATATATATATATGTATATACAATAGATCTCTGCACAACATGGATTATATTATCATTTTAGAGGCTATTTCAGAGGTTACCTTTTTCCTTTTTGGTCGTTTATTCATTGTTGACTGTCATGGGTTAGATACCGTTGTTTGTATTGCATTCTTTTGACTAATCACTTGTCTTATATGTGCATATGTATTCATTATTTTTCCTTCTCTGCTATTGTATTCTAATAGGTATAAAAAAGTTTCAAAGAAATGAATAAATGTAAAAACTTGTGAAGTGAGTAATAATTGTTTGTAAAAAATGTTTTTATGTAATTAACAACAATATATTAACTATATTTTGTTGTATATACTAATAATTTGTGTATACTAACATATTGTTGTTATTGTTGTTTTTTTATTGTTTTGGAGATTCAATTGAAAAAGGTCAAATTAGGGACCGAAACGTCAGAATATATTAATCTAATTACACCTAAAAAATGAAAGTATAATGACCATATGTTTTATGAAGCCGGATGGTTATCACTATTTTGCTCAATAAAGTTTCTTCTATGAATTGAAAATTATAGTGTCGGTGTGCAACCTTTTACACAAAGGACTATACAGATTATACAGTCACCACTAGGGGGAGCTCAGTGTATACAGATTATACAGCCACCACTACAGGGAGTTCAGTTTATACAGATTATACAGCCACCACTAGGAGAGCTCAGCGTATACAGATTATACAGTCACCACTAGGGGGAGGCTCAGTGTATACAGATTATACAGTCACCACTAGAAGGAGCTCAGTGTATACAGATTATACAGTCACCACTAGGGGGAGCTCAGTGTATACAGATTATACAGTCACCACTAGGGGGAGGCTCAGTGTATACAGATTATACAGTCACCACTAGGGGGAGGCTCAGTGTATACAGATTATACAGCCACCACTAGGGGGAGTTCAGTATATACAGATTATACAGTCACACTAAGAGGGACTCAGTGTAAAAATGAAGTATTTCAGTCCCCACTAAGGGAGCCCCAGTGTAACAGATTATACAGTCACCAGTAGGGGGAGCTCAATGTAAACAGATTATACAGTCACCACTAGGGGGAGCTTAGTGTATACAGATTATACAGTCACCACTAGGTGGAGCTCAGTGTATACAGATTATACAGTCACCACTAAAAGGAGCTCAGTGTATACAGATTATAGAGTCACCACTAGGGGGGAGCTCAGTGTATACAGATTATACAGTCACCAGTAGGATCAGCTCAGTGTATACAGATTATACAGTCACCACTAGGGGGAGCTCAGTATATACAGCTGGTTGCAGAGGTTTTGGAGCTGTGTATCAGTAAAATAAAGCTCCGACTACTGTAAAGATATGTTAAGAAATGAAGTAGTGTTTTAAATGAAGCCAATGAAATATCCTCTCTCCTGATTTTTCAGGGCTCTGTTGGGTGACGATCCCGTGGGGGCTGCAATGGTCACTATATCGGTGTTTCCTCAGCTTTCCCAGAACCAGCCTTATTTTATGTAATCTCAGCTGTCGATGTAATTTGGGCTCCTCGGGCCCCGGGGGCGCAGTGCGCGGTATAGACTGGTCCAGACTGTGTTACTGGGAACAAGCGCTTTTATTAATCCATAAAACTAAAAAAATATTCTCTTAATATCGCGATAAACTATGAGGCGACGGCGCCGGACTCTTGTGAAGAGCAAACACTGCGTATTTATGGTGCGGAAAGATTCTGTACAACATTTACAGCCAAAAACCATGAAGCCGTGCGATCACCTGCAGTCCACAAGCCGACCCCGCAGTCCGTGGGGTCCCTCAGTGTCCAGCACTGGAAGTCTATGACCTCCGGGGTGAAAGGTCACCACCATTGTCCTCTTATAGAAAGAACCTCTTCCTTTTACAGAAACTTCCATGATATCGAGGGCTTCAACTGGTTGTCTCCAGGGGGATGACCGCGGCTCAGCGTCAGTCAGCTGCCGGCGAGCCCACGTAATGTCGTTCTCTGCCGGATTGCCGTGATGGACCAGTCCGGGAGGAGGGAGCACATCCATCACCTTCAACCATCACGGCCTCGGCCCAACAGTAACGGATCCGACCTCTTTGGTCGTAAAACGCGTCGATTCTTCTCATTAAAATAAGTTCAGCCGTCTCAGATATTCATGGCCTGAAGGATCCACCGAGACGTTGTCCGGGTCTAGGTCAAATCTGCTAAATTTCAGCCTAAAATATGGCAGATTATGGGTGGTCGGTGTCAGCGGGTGACACGGACTGTTCCAGAATCCTGTCAGGAGACCCCCCCCACCCACCCACCCGGGGAGAGGACAATCCATGTCTTTAGGCCACGCGTTATTTGTAGGGTCGCAGGAATCTGGAGACTTTGGCGCGCAGGAGTCGGATGAAGGATTTGGGAAACATTTCCCGGGATTCCTGAGCCGTGTACTTGAAGTAGTTCTGAGGATACGCGAGGACGTCAAACAGCGCCTTGATCAGCTTCTTGTCCTGCGGAGGAAACAAACAGGAGAGCGGATGAGCAAAAGGTGGACGGAGCTCCTCACCCTGAACATAACCCCTGTAGCTCCCTCCCTGCAGCCTCCCCTATTCTGCTACAGTTATGGATGCTGCAGGAGGAGGTATTACTCATGGCCCCGACTCCTCCCCTGACAGCGTTGCATAAGAGAAGTGGAAAGATCCAACCCGAAAATGGAGGCAGAAATCCGGGCTGATACCCAGGACAGGGCTGATCCAAAGGATGTAGTTAATTCTTGGGGCCACCAATGGAGATGATTCTTGGGCTCACCCGTGGAGATAATTCTTGGGGTCACCAGTGGAGCTGATTCTTGGGGCCACCAGTGGAGTTAATTCTTGGGGTCCACCATGGAGATGATTTTTGGGGGCCCACCAGGAGATGTTTTTGGGCCCCCAGGGGAGGATTCTTGGGGCCCAAACCAGTGGAGTTGATTCTTGGGCCACCATGGAGATATTCTTGGGCCACCAGGGGAGATGATTCTTGGGGGCCACAGGGGGACTTTTTCCCACCAGGGGAGATGACTTGGGCCCCCACCAGTGGAGATGTTTCCCCTTTTGGGGTGCCCACCAGGGGAACAAAATCTTGGGGCCACCAGTGGAGTGATTCTTGGGGCCCCCCAGGGGAAGGGATTTTTTTGGGAAGCCCACCAGGAGTGATTTGGGCCAAACCATGGAGTTTTTGATTCTTGGGCCACCAGTGGAGTTATTTTTGGGGGCCCCCAGGGGAGATGTTTCTTGGGGCCCCCCAGTAAAAAGGATTCTTGGGCCCCCATGGAGATGATTCTTGGGGCCACCAGTGGAGGGGTAATTTTCTTGGGGCCACCATGGAGTGATTCCCTTTTGGGGCCCCACCATGGATTTTATTTTTGGGGGGCCAAACCAGGGGGGTGATTCTTGGGGCACCATGGAGGTGATTCTTGGGGCCCACCAGGGGGAGGGATTTTTTGGGGGCCCACCAGTGGAGGTATTCTTGGGGCCCAGTGGATTTTTGAATCTTGGGCCCACCAGGAGGATGATTCTTTGGCCCACCAGTGAGTGAATTTTTGGGGGGGCCCCCCCAGTGGAGGATTCGGGGGGGGGCCCACCAGTGGAGGTGAAATTCTGGGGCCACCCGGGGATTGATTCTTGGGCCCACCATGGAGTTTATTTTTGGGCCCCCACCATGGATTTTGGGATTTTCTTTTTTCCCACCATGAGATGAACTTTGGGGCCCCCCGTGGAGTTGATTTTTTGGGGTTCCACCAGGGGGAGGGGTTTCTTGGGCCCCCCAGTGGAGGTGTTTCCCTTGGGCCCCCACCAGTGGAGATGATTCCGGGGGCCCACCAGGGGGGAGATAACCCCCTGGGGCCCCATGAGTTGATTATTGGGGCCCCAATGGAGGTGTTTTTTTTGGGGCCACCATGGGGTGTTTTTGGGGCCACCAGGGGGAGGTGTTTCCGGGGTCACAGGGAGTTGATTTTTGGCCCCACCATGGAAAAGGTGACCCCTGGGGCCACCAGTGGATTGATTCGGGGGCCCCCCCCATGGAGTTCATTCTTGGGCCCCCATGGAAGATTCTTTGGGTCACCATGGAGATGATTCTTGGGGCCACCATGGGGGGGATTTTTTGGGGTCACAAAGTGGAGTTGAAACTGGGCCACCAGTGGTTGATTTTTGGGCCACCAGGGGAGATGATTTTTGGGTCCCCATTGGAATGATTTTCTTGGGCCACCATGGGGGTGATTCTTGGGAACCTTGGGGATTGATTCTTGGGGCCACCATGGAGTTGACCTTGGGGCCCACCAGTGGGAGAAGAATTTTCTTGGGGCCCACCATAAATTGATTCTTGGGCCACCAGTGGAGTTGATTTTTTGGGGCCCCATTTGGAGTTTTGATTTTGGGGCCACCAGTGGAGATGATTCCTTTTTTTGGGGACCACCAAGTGTGGGAATTCCAGGCCCCACCATGGAGCGGATTCTTGGGGCCACCATGGAGATAAAATTCTTTGGGCCCCCCCCAGGGGGAGTTAAGCCTTGGCCCCCACCATGGAGATTTTCTTGGGGGCCACCAGTGGAGTTTTAATTCCCTTTTGGGGGGCCACCAGGGGAGCTGATTTTTTTGGGGCCCCAGTGGAGTGACTTGGGCCCACCAGGGAGTTTTGACCCCTTGGGTCCCACCAGGGGAAAAAAGATTATTTGGGGCCACCAGGGGGAATTTTATTCTTGGGCCCACCAGTGGGTGATTCTTGGGGGCCCCCCGGAGTAAAAACTCTGAGTTCTCGGTTTCGCAAAATTTTGATCAAAAGATTTTAAGCGCCCACGACTTTTCAAGGACTCAAAATCGGCAGCCCCCAGCAACTTTACCCTCAATCGAGCCAACAGGCCTCCACGGGGCCCACCGACCCCATTATTCGAGAGAAAAAAAAAAAAAACCACCCAACCTGAAAGCTGCCCTTCTTATGACAGCCTGTAAGTGGGCGGGACAAAAACCCCAAATGGGGGCACCCCTTCCTCCCCAAAAGGTTAAAAAACAATGTACAACCAAATAACGTATGTTTTTCTCACACAAAAACATTTCTAAAAAAAAAAGTATAAAAAAACCCGGGGGGCACTGGGAGGCTGCGGAAACATGTAATATAATTACGCAACCCCCGACCGCCGCCCGCGGGACAAACGCAAAAAGGGCAATACACTACGTGGAAATCCCAAAGTTTTTCCCCGTAGTTTTATCACCCTGGATAAGCAAAAATACAGAAGAGCAATAGAAAGGGGTACAATGCGATACATCTATACAAACTCTATTGGATCATAATAGTGTTATAAAGTATTAGTCATATATGGTAGTTGTGCCCGTACGTGAGCTCTGATTGACAGTTCTCACACATAAGGCCCATTGTGTCTATTGTATCACATTGTATCCGGCTTCTCCCGCGTTGTTTAGTTTGTTTTCTCCTTTACGTCTCTTCTGTCTGTTGTTCTGCCACATTTTGTTGCACCCGAATTTCCGTACAATCCCCTTGATTGGGGATTTCCCCCCCGGGGCCCCTGGGTTTTCGGGTTTCCCTTTCATAAATGTATTTCACTTGCACAAACCGCGCAGCCCATGACGGCGTCACAAAACTGTGGCAAATCGCATCAACGAATACCTTATTTTGTTCAAACTTTGATCGGTTTGAAACGCAACTAAACGCACCGTGTAAAAAAACCCCAACGGGGGGGTACATTACATCACCTACCCTACCCCCCTGAAATTCTGTAACAGGGGGGCAAAAGCTGTATCTATCTATCAATGGACGTGACCTATGTAAAAGGAGCGGGGCTTTGTTAAAGGAGGGGTGTGGCTTCAGTAAAAGGGGTGTGGCTTAGATGTGCCACACCGTGCGGCAAGAATTGCGCCAAAATTCTTCTGCAATTAGTGGCATAAAATGAGCCAAGTAGCAGGAGGTGTAGACAGTCTTAGGGTATGTTCACGCGGCGTAATTGCGGCACGTACAGTACGCCAAAATTACGGCAGGTGTTTTGGGAGCCCGCTGGCCCCATAGACATTACATGTCACTTATCTCCCCGCGCGTACAATTACGGTAGTATTGTACGAGAGGGGAGAGGAGGCGTAATCCATAGTTCTCTATGAGAGCTATGGAATACCGTAATTGTGGGGAGCATTTAACCGCGTATTAAGCGCAATACCCAACGAAATACGCGGCGAAATGCTCCCCAAAATAAGCCGTGTGAACATACCCTTACACTGTGCCACAAATAGCGGAGCATTGATAAAACTGGTGCAGGATTACACCAACGTGTCCTAATAGTTGGATACTTTATGCCACTAATTGCACCAAATTTTTGGCATATGGCGTCACACGCTAAGCCACGCCCCCTTTTTCCGAGTCTCCTTTTGTTGGGCAAAAATATCTAAAACCTGATAATAACCCTGCCCCCCCTGTGTAGGGTCCTCAGGGCTCCATCTGCTTCAGGCACAGAACCCACCTTTAATATCTCCTGGTGATTTTCGGAGGCGTATAACCTCCCGTCCCGGACAATGTCCTCTATCAGCTCCTGATAATCTTCTGTAAGAAATACGAGAAAGAAAGAGGTTGTTACATATCCGAGAAAGTGAGAGCCCTCAGCACAGGAGCTAACAATCTATAGGGAGTATGCGGGGCTGCACTGGAGGAGGCTATAGACTTCTATGGTCGTCCGTGCCATAGTCTTGTTGGATGGATGGGGTTCATCCTCGTCACCCCCCTGGGCCTCACCATCATACGTGACATAGGGGACCTGGAAGCCTTTCGCGCTGTTCGCCTCATTAGATCGGAACTGGATCCAGAGCTTCTTCGAGCGCGAGGTGAAGGCGATCGGACGCTCGTAGGTCTGACAGGTCTCGTACGTTGTCACCGAATTGGAAGAAGCTTCACGAGAGAGAAAAGGAAAGAAGATTCATCATTCACCGAGTCCGAGGTCATTTATAAACAAGTAAAATGATTTAACATTTCAATATCTTGTCAGATAGAGGGCGCTGTAACCTGATCACAAAAGAGGGGAGCGCTGAACCTATACCAATAAGGGGCGTGTAACCTGATACCAGATAGGGGAGCGCTGAAACCTGATCAACCAATGAGGGCGCTGATAACCTGATCACAGATAAGAGGGAGCGCTGTAACCTGATCACAGATAAGGGGTGCAGCTGTAACCGATCACCAGAAGAGGGGAGCGTGTACCTGATCACAATAAGGGAGATCGCTGACACCTGGATCACCAATAGACGGGCGCTGTCCTGTACCATATGTGGAGGAGCGGTTAAACCTGATCACCTAGGGGCCTAACCTATCATCAGAATAGGGGGGAGCGCTGAAAGCCTTTCACCGCTGGGCGCCTGTATTAACGAATGGAGAGCTTCTCACGCATGAATAGAGTGTGGTCGCGCTGAAACCTGATCACCAGATTTGAGGAGCTTAACCGAACCAGAAAAGGAAGAAGATTCCATCTCACCAGATAGAAGGGTCCTTATAAACCGATCACCAATAGATGTGACCTTTCAATCTGATCAGATAGAGGAGCGCTGTAACCTGATCACCAGATAGAGGGGAGCGCTGTAACCTGATCACCAGATAGAGGGCGCTGTAACCTGATCACCAGATAGAGGGGAGCGCTGTAACCTGATCACCAGATAGAGGGGAGCGCTGTAACCTGATCACCAGATAGAGGGCACTGTAACCTGATCACCAGATAGAGGGGAGCGCTGTAACCTGATCACCAGATAGAGGGGAGC
This sequence comes from Phyllomedusa bahiana, assembly GCA_025379985.1. Taxonomy (NCBI): domain Eukaryota; kingdom Metazoa; phylum Chordata; class Amphibia; order Anura; family Hylidae; genus Phyllomedusa; species Phyllomedusa bahiana. Next base: position 43,749 of record JAODAL010019421.1, on the reverse strand, counting down.
GCTGTAACCTGATCACCAGATAGAGGGGAGCGCTGTGACCTGATCACCAGATAGAGGGGAGCGCTGTAACCTGATCACCAGATAGAGGGGAGCGCTGTGACCTGATCACCAGATAGAGGGGAGCGCTGTGACCTGATCACCAGATAGAGGGGAGCGCTGTAACCTGATCACCAGATAGAGGGGAGCGCTGTAACCTGATCACCAGATAGAGGGGAGCGCTGTAACCTGATCACCAGATAGAGGGGGGCGCTGTAACCTGATCACCAGATAGAGGGGAGCGCTGTAACCTGATCACCAGATAGAGGAGAGCGCTGAGACCTGATCACCAGATAGAGGGAGCGCTGTAACCTGATCACCAGATAGAGGGAGCGCTGTAACCTGATCACCAGATAGAGGGGGGCGCTGTAACCGGATCACAAGAGAGAGGGGAGCGCGGTAACCTGATCACAGATAGAGGGGAGCGCTGTAAACCTGATCACCAGATAGAGGGGGAAGGGCGCTTGTAACCTTATCACCAGTTAGAGGGGAGCGCTGTAACCTGATCACCTGATAGAGGGGAGCGCTGTAACCTGATCACATGATGGAGGGAGCGCTGTAACCTGATCACCAGATAGATGGGGGCGCTGTAACCTGATCACCAGATAGAGGGGAGCGTGTAACCTGATCACCAGATAGAGGGGAGCGCTGTGACCTGATCACCAGAAAGAGTGAAGCGCTGTAACCTGATCACATGATAGAGGGGAGCGCTGTAACCTGATCACAGATAGAGGGGAGCGCTGTAACCTGATCACCAGATAGAGGGGTGCGCTGTAACCTGATCACCAGATAGAGGGCGCTGTAACCTGATCACATGATAGAGGGGAGCGCTGTAACCTGATCACCAGATAGAGGGGAGCGCTGTAACCTGATCACCAGATAGAGGGGAGCGCTGTAACCTGATCACCAGATAGAGGGGAGCGCTGTAACCTGATCACCAGATAGAGGGGAGCGCTGTAACCTGATCACCAGATAGAGGGGGGGTGCTGTAACCTGATCACCAAATAGAGGGGGCGCTGTAACCTGATCACCAGATAGAGGGGGCGCTGTAACCTGATCACCAGATAGAGGGGAGCGCTGTAACCTGATCACCAGATAGAGGGGAGCGCTGTAACCTGATCACCAGATAGAGGGGAGCTGTAACCTGATCACCATATAGATTGGAGCGCTTGAACATGATCACCTTTTTGAGTGGAGCGCTGTATCCTGATCACCTGTTAGTGTGCGCTGTAACCTGATCACCAGATAGAGGGGAGCGCTGTAACCTGATCACCAGATAGAGGGCGCTGTACCTGATCACCATAAAAGAGGGAGCGCTGTAACCTATCACCAGATAGAGGGAGCGCTGTCCTGACACCAGATAGAGGGGGCGCTGTAACCTGACACCAGATAGAGGGGGCGCGGTAACCAAACACCATATAGAGGGGGCGCTGTAACCTGATCACATGATAGGGGGGAGCGCTGTAACCTGATCACCAGAAGAGGGGAGCGCTGTAACCGGTCACCAATATAGAGGGAGCCTGTAACCCTTGATCACCAGATAGAGGTGGAGCGCTGAAACCCCAGATCACCAGATAGAGGGAGCGCGGTAACCTGATCACCAGATAGAGGGAGCGCTGAAAAACCTGATCACCAGATAGAGGGCGCTGTAACCTGATCACCAGATAGGGGGGGGCGCGGTAACCTGATCACCAAAATAAGGGGCGCTGTACCTGATCACAGATAGAGGGGAAGCGCTGTGACCTGATCCACCAGATAGAGGGGGCGCTGTAACCTGATCACCATTAGAGGGGGCGCTGAAACCCTGATCAACCAGATAGAGGGAGCGATTTAACCTGATTCACCGATAGGGGGGCGCTGTACCTGATACCAATAGAGGGAGCGCTGTAACCTGATCACCAGAAAAGAGGGCACGACCGGGACACATGATAGAGGGAGCGCTGAAACCTGATCACCAGATAGAGGGGAGCGCTGTAACCTGATCACCAGATAGAGGGGCGCTGTAACCGATCACCAGATAGAGGGGAGCGTTTGTAACCTGATCACCAAAATAGAGGGAGCGCTGTAACCTGATCACATGATAGAGGGGGGCGCTGTAACCTGATCACCAGATAGAGGGGAGCGCTGTGACCTGATCACCAGAAAGAGGGAAGCGTTTGTAACCTACCACCAGATAGAGGGGAGCGTTGTGACCGATACCAGATAGAGGGCGCTGTAACCTGATCACCAGATAGAGGGGAGCGCTGTAACCTGAATCACCAGTATTAGGGGAGCGCTGTAACCTGATCCCCAAAGATAGAGGGGAGCGCTGTAACCTTGATCACCAGATAGAGGGGCACTGAAAACCTGATCACCAGATAGAGGGGGAGTTTTGTACCTGATCACCAGAAAGGGGGAGCGCTGTAAACCTGATCACCAGATAGAGGGGCGCTGTAACCTGATCACCATTAAAAGAGGGGAGCGAACCTGAACACCAATAGAGGGTGCGCTGAAACCTATCACATATAGAGGGGGCGCTGTAACCTGATCACCAGATAGAGGGGAGCGCTGTCCCTGATCACCAGATATGAGGGAGCGCTGAAACCTGATCACCAGATAGAGGGGGCGCTGTAACCTGATCACCAGATAGAGGGCGCTGTAACCCTGATCACCAGATAGAGGGCGCTGTAACCTGATCACCAGATAGAGGGGAGCGCTGTAACCAGATCACATGATAGAGGGGAGCGCTGTAACCTGATCACATGATAGAGGGGGGCGCGGTAACCTGAGCACAGGATAGAGGGGGGCGCTGTAACCGGAGCACCAGATAGAGGGGGGGCGCTGTACCTGACACCAGATAGAGGGGAGCGCTGTAACTGATACCAGATAGAGGGGCGCTGTAACCTGATCACCAGATAGAGGGGGCGCTGAAACCCTGATCACCAGATAGAGGGAGCGCTGTAACCTGATCACCAGATAGAGGGAGCGCTGTAACCTGATCACCAGATAGAGGGAGCGCTGTGACCTGATTCACCAGATAGAGGGAAGCGCGGGACCTGATCACCAGATGAGGGGAGCGCTGTACCCTCACAGATAGAGGGGAGCACTGTAATGATCACCAGATAGAGGAGAGCGATGTAAACCTGATTACCAGATGGGAGGGGGCACATTAATCCGACCCACCAGTTAGGGGGGGGAGGCTGAAAACCTGATCACCAGATTAGAGGGGAGCGCTGTAACCTGTTTCACCAGATAGAGGGGGACGCTGTAACCTGATCACCAGATAGAGGGGGGCGCTGTAACTGTGGATCACAGATAAAGGGGAGACAGCTATGTTACACCTGATCAACCAGTAGAGGGTCGTGAAGACGCTTGTACACCTGTATCACACCAGTTAGAGGGGAAGTGCTGTTGAACCTTGATCTTACCTGAGTAGAGGATTTGGGGCTTGTAACCTGATCCACGCCAGATAGGGGCGCATGTTAACCTGATCACCCAGCATTAAAGGGTGGTAGCGCTATAACCATTGTTTCACCAGATCGGGGGGTGGCTGTTACCTGATCACCAGACTTGAGGGCTGTAACCTGATCACCAGATACGAGGGCGCTGTAACCTAGATCACCAGATAGAGGGGGGGTGTTGTGGATGGGGAACAAGATTATATGCATGTGTGTTTTATTGGTTTTTACTATCTTCTTTTTCTTTATACTTTTTTTTTTTTTTTTTTTCATTCCCATTGTTAACATCCTTTGTGTCTCTATTTTAGAATGTATTAGTTAGTATATACATTCTCATATTGACATATATATATTAATTATATACATAATAGGCTCAATACTTATATAGTTACAGCTTGTAAAATGCGATGTAGGTATATCTGTTTTGTCATTAATGTGTGTGTGTATATCAAAATGGCCGCTGTAATAGTTTGTATTAGATCGTCGTTGTATTGTAATCCAACGATGGCGCCTAGTCAGAAGTTTCTCACGCCTGTGTTCGTACGATTTGCCTGAAGCTTTGTGAGGAAATTGTAGGTTCCATTGATAAGGACCGTGCGTGAGTATAGACACTCACAGCGCGCTACATGTGAGTGCCATCTTATCTACTCATTTGAAAAGAGGTTTAAAAATCACCATTTTGTGAATAAAATCAGAGAAGCTACTTTTCACATGCATGTACAAGGTCATGTTGTTGATTTGTTTTCTCGCGGTGCACCTTTTGTTATTTTTAAGATTAATTTGAACCCACAGCTTGGACAGGAGTAGCCCTTTGAGGCTAATTTCAATTACAGATGGCGCCAACGTGGGGCAATGGGTTAGAGATTGATTTATTAACCGAAACTGAATGGTGGAGCTTATTGTCTGGCGGACACAGATGAGAGGATTAAAGCGCGAAGATCCCTGCTTCTGAATATCTGTCAGGGTAAGTAGGTCTAAGTTTAATTTAGCTTTTGTTTGCTTTATACGAGCCAGGATTTGATCTGCCTTTAGTGGGACGTATGTAGACTATGTTTCGTTCGGTTAATTGTTATGATCACGCTGACAGGTAATCGGTCTGGCCCATGCTATTGAACGCTAGACTGTCAAGTTAACTCCTTGTGGGGGTATTTTTGTTTTGATGTGGTATTGAATGTTTTGGATATGATTAAAGCAAGCGTGGGATGCTAACGGAGTTAAGCCAGCTGAGAACAGAGCAGAAATGACTCTGTGGTTATTGAGAATCACTCCCCTTGGGTAGTAATAGGGGATCTCAAAGTCCCTGCACACGCAGAGAGCATAGGACAGGTCAGCTGACTTGGAAAAGTGGAAAAAAAAGAAAAAGCTCTTGTGATATATAAAAAAAAAAAAATATTTGAGAATTGTTGCATTTGATGGTGGAATCATGAAGATCAGGGTTTCACTGTTGGTGGTAGAGGGAAGGCTGAGAACAGCTTGCCTGAAATCGGTTTGTTTTTAAACATTTTGATAAAGTCTGTCGTTGTCGGAGTCTGTCATGATGTGTCTTGCAGTAGTAGATAATGTGAGCATTGTGTGATTGTAGAAACTAAAGAAGAACAAAGGAAGGTAGTTAGTGGTATGTGAAGTTTGAGTTTAGTGCACAGCGCATCTGCTGGTTTTTAGAGAGTGTAAGAAAATTAGATAAGAGTCTCATTGAGTTAGGAAGAAGGTATGGAAGTAGTCTTGAAGAGAATTTGGCAGTAGATGATAGTGTGATTTATGACTCTCAGAAAGCATCGTGTTTGTGATAAGAGAATGGAAATGTCTGACGGGTAAGTAACAGAACAGTGAAGAGGTAGGATTGAAGGATCTTGGAATGTTTTGTTGATGGCTGAATGCTGGTACAGTGTAAACTATTAGATGGATGCATAAAGATAAGGGTGGTGCCATGGTGGGTGCAGTGCCCTTGTGTATCTTCCCCCGGGAGAAGTTTCTGGTGAAGAACAAAAGGAAAGTGTGAATATTGTGCGCGCCTCTGTGTAATGGCGGAGGGACTTGCGGGGGTGGAAGAGCAAAGTCAGGGGTGTAGGACAGAACTGCTGCAAGAATAGGGAACCACGCTCGCAAGAAACAGCCCCACTGTGTCACAGTCACCCTTGCCACCTGTTGAAAATCCACACCTACTGGTCTCCAGCCCTGCCCAGGTACATCCCAGAATACCTGAACTTTAGTGCCAACTGCCCACCCCTTTTCCATTCGTAACTTCCTACTCCAGTCCCGCTTACTGCTCCCATCAGGATGTCACATACTTCTTCCTTCTGGGTTAATGCCCGCTCTTCCTGGGGTCACCACCTTTCTCTTCTGGACCCAACGATGGTGGAACTAGATATGTATGTCCAGAATTAAGAATGCAGATACTGGGGATATATGGCGACCAGAACTCAGCACAGCACTACAGTGGAGAGAACATTCATGGTTACTGGGGAGAAAGAAGATAAGCAAAAAAATGGGAAGCAGGCTCTTACAGCATGAGGATGATATGAGACATGATAGAAGGAAGAAACAGGCGGATGAGATCATAGACAAGTCAAGCACATAGTCGGCTTGTTGCTGCCAGGGGGCAACTCACAGCTGGCCCACTGCATAGCCATCTCCCCGCAGGGAAAGTCACTGAGGGACAGAGTCTGTTATGACCTAGTGGACGAGGGCGATGCAGGAATTTGATATGGAAAGACCCCCTTATCTCACAAGGCCTCACTGTAGGGAGGGGTGCGAACAGGCCCAGAAACATATTATGTTAAATTCCCACACGAGGTAAAAGTGTCCTGTAACTTAACAAGTGAAATACTGGACCCCTTGAGAAACATACCTTATTGTCTTATTACTGAAGATTTTTGGTCGCTTTGTCAGAGGTTAGAAGAAGGGATTCAGACGGGCCATTGTGGAAAAAATCCCTCATCAAGCCTTCAGTATGGATGCGGTCACTGCTGCCTCCAGAGTGTAATGTTGTGCAACAGCTGAAAAAATGGGTGGGACAGGACTTCAGACCCAGGGCATGTGTGACATGACAGGACCTTTCACTCAGGATATATAAAGGGAAACTGTGAAGATATATATGCTTGGATAACTCTGATCGTTCTTCTGATTCTAGGATTTTCCTTTCCTTTGGAAGAAGCAGCATGCTCGGATGCTGGACATGTGCGGCGGCTTTGTGGCATGGATCTGGAACGACCAAATCAAGAGCAGTGAACGGATAGTTTGGCCTGAGTACAAGATCTCTTACGTGAGCATACGGTGCATCTAGTGCAAAAGCATCGAGGTTAATTCTTGCCTGCGGGATATGTGGGATGAAAGCCTGCTATGTTGATGGTGGCCGAGCACCATTAGATGAGGACCATGGAGCCTACAAGCCAAAGACCAGGCCGCTCTTACTTGCTTGACTGCATACTGCAGATGAGAGAGCACTGCCCCTGCAAAACAAGAGGAGGAGAGAATAAACACCACAAGTAGTACTCGGACCTGCTCCTGATGTCTGTCCTGTCCTGAAGCCCAGAATCCAGTAGGACAGGGATATTCCTGACTCTTGTGCAAATTCTGGTATGAAGGCAGTGAAGACAAATCCTACCCACTTTGATTGAAGATGCTTAGAGTTCCGCTTCAGAAGCTGAGAGAATAAGTTCGCGTGCTCCTGCATAGGCATCCCGGCTAACAGAAAAGACCTTCAAGAGTTCTTTGTCATCGGAAAGGGATGGACATGCCGGGGAGTTTGTGCACAGGCCCACTGTGAGGCCGGAGAACAGACCAGATTGGATACTTACTCTGCAGGCTCGGACCCGCAGGCTGCAAGGGGAGGACCTTCCACGATTTATAGGCTGTAGCTGCGCCCAAAGTTGCTGCTGGACATAAAAGTGAAGAGGAATTTCATCGTTAGTCGGAGACACTACTCTCTAATCCTTCTGGAATCCACGTGTCATCTCCCGCCATTCTCTGCCTCCTGCCAGGTCATACACGATCCATTCTGCTGCGTTTGTGTTCTTCATCAAGCCACTTACTTGCCCTTCTCAAGGGGGGAATGAGGATGGAAGATGGAATCGGAAGAATCGTGCACATGAAGAAAGCCTCATGATTGCTTTGAAGTCGAGAAAAATGGAGACTTTTCTTGAACCCGGGATATGGTTTTTTTTGTGGATGGATCAGAATTTGCAGACAGTGCGGACGATTTGACAGAAGGGATATGCCGATGTGACCACATCACACGCAGTGTTGGAAGCAAGAAAGTCTGCCATCGCACTAAGTTTCTAGCCAAGAAGACGCAGCATTGACGTTTGGCAGAGGGCAAATCGGTCCAACATATGTACGGACTCAGATACGCTATCGGGTGTAGCCCATGTGATGTGGACCTATTTGGGAAGCAACGTGGATCTTCTCACGGCTGCTGTGTGAGAACCTCCAGTGAAACATGGACAAAGCATTCAGGTCCTGAAGGATGCAGAAGTGTCTGCTTGCCAACGGAAATGTGGCCTACTAGATGAAGGCACATGGGGATGCTGAATACAGTAAGACGAGATAATACACTTGCTGATCCAAGCAGCCACACAGGCCGCAGGAGGTGAGAAAGGGGAAGAAGTCAGCTGTCAGTGGTGAGGGAGGAGGGAAACTGCACCCAACCCTGACAAGGAGACTGCTGGCCAAGATTCAGAGAACCAATGCTCCACTAGGAAGAAATTTGTAGTGAAGAGAAAGCTGAAAAAGAAAGCAGCCTTAAAGGATGATTGTGCAATCCACTATGAGCAAACATTGAGCAACAACCACAGGACCCTCCATCATGCGTTTCTGCTATGCAAATGGCAAAACAACGCAAAAGGGGGGGGGGGAGGAAGCTGAAAAAATGAGCTTGGAAAAGACGAGGGAGCCAAGAAGACACGAAGTGAGACGGGCTATCAAGGAGTAGGGAGGCTCGCGACCGCCCTGCTCTGCCAGAGGAGTATACCCAGCTGTAGGCAATGTGGGGACATGGAACGGGACTCTGAAAGCTACGGGACGCAAAATGTTTGGCCCAAAGAAACAAGTCATGCTCGCCTGACACAGACCGCCTGAACCCATGCTTGGGTTAGAGATCATGCAACACGCCCGGGGGTTAGTATAGCTCTCTTTCCCTATTGTAGATCCTGTTAAGGGCAGTGCCCCCAGGTTAGGTGCATATTTCCACTCAGAGTACTGTAGCTACAAAATGATGCTATGACTCTTATAGGTGACTGCAGTGGTTAACGAGTTGTCGCTAATGTATTTTAGAGTTTTCCATTCCAGATCGCAGACGGTTGACTGCTGCCTCACATAGCTACCTGCTGAGGGGGATGGGTTACGTGAAGTAGTTTCGTGTGTTATAACCCTAGAGCCCAGAGGTGTTGAGGCCGTTACAAGTCCTACGACTCGACCACCGACTCAATTATGTCAAGGTGGCAGGAAAAGCCAACTGGAATCCACGTCATCTCACTGTAAAGATCGCTCCGTGCCCCATGAGAGGAAGGCAGATGCTGCGTTTTTCTGATGTTAAGTAGTTATGTTGTTGCGTTCACTCTTTGGGTCAGAATGATCCCATGCATTTATTGGTGGTGTTGAGATGAGTGATGGATGTGTACTGGGGACCCTGCTTGCTGAATTACTGGGGTGATGAGGGTTTGACAAAGGGTAATGACTGGGGTGTAATAGACCAGAGACAGTCTTTAAAAGAGAAATAAAAAAAAACAAACAGGAGAAAGTATGTCCCTAACGCTAGCTAGTTGAAGACCCTCAGTGGATTGATGGTCAGGCTATAAGTCCTTGGGAGCCTAGTTATTGTGTGAGAGGGTCAGAAGATAGTGACATAGTGAGAGCCAGGAGGAGAAGGAAAAGGCCTCCCCAAAAGGCAGGTTGCCTTTGTCCACCATGTGTAAATTGATGCTATAGGAGGGCTCTTCCCCTCTCTGAAATCACCTCAGCTCTCACCCCGCCCCCCCCCCCCGCCCCTAGCCCCACCCAAGAGGGGGTCCCTGATGAGTCTAAGGCAATGGACATGCGTGGCGTGGGGTTTTGAATTCTGTACTACTGATAATGCATGTCCACCCAAACAGTGAGTAACGTCTGCTGTAATTTTATCCCAGATAATTACAGGCCGAAAGGGTAGGTAGTCTGTGGGCCATTAGAAGTGGGATGATTCTATCGAAGAATTTAATGTGAGCTACTCAGGCATAGATCACTCTCCTGGAGCAGCTGGGTCACTCTGGTTTAGGGGTGTGGCAGGGAATGCTTACCCAGATGGTATTGCGCATATTGATTTGTGTATGCTTATAACTTGCCTCTAATTGTCTGTTGTGTTCTCCTTGTGTTTGAGGAAATATATTCAAAAAAAAAAACTTAATTTTTGGTGGAAGCTGGTGGACCAGGTACTCCCATCATGATGAACAGTTGTCCACGGCCTTTGGCTCTCTATGATGACGTAGCGACATACCAACACTCTATTCAGCTGTCCAAGCCTGACACCTTATGGATGATGTGGGTACCATTAAGAACTATTCCCTGAGAGACCAATTGAGTCAGAAGGTGCTACGGAATAGTACATCTTCTCCCTTCTGCAACCGCACGTCTCATCAAAGAATGTAGACCATAGTAAGTTGTAGGGTGAGTAGGGCGTACAGTGGACTTCGGGGGCCGCCTTATCGGGCGATTGTGGTACTTCGCGCAAGAGTACAGAGTGATAGGAGAAGAGGAGGAATTGGGAAAGAGGATAGGGAGAGATAAAAATTGAGAACAAAGTCTGCATGGGGGGACCTGTTGTGAGGTTGGGAACAAAGATTTTGTATATATGTTGTGATCCTTTTGTACTCTTATTTTATGTATTAGTTAGTATATAATTCACATTATACGTCTTATATATAATGTGTTATACATAATAGGCTCATACTTTTATAGTTCAGCATTGTAATAGCTGGTAGGTTTAATCTTTTGTCATGTTATGTGATAAACTATAAATGGCGCTGGCTAATAGTTTGTATAGTTCGTAGTGTAATCCAAGATGAGCCTAGTCAGAAGTTTACACTCCCTGTGTTCAGACATTCTGACGCTGTGAGGACCACGGTGGTCCAGTAGTTAAGGATCGTGCAATAGACCCTCCACAGACAAGCTACATGATGATGCCTTCTTATTCTACTTCATATGCATACGAGGTATAAAAACCACCATTTTGTGAATTAAAAATCAGAAAGACACTTTCACAGCAACTAAGGCATGTTTGTGATTTGTCTTTTCTCGGTGACACCCTTTGTTAATTTTTAAGGTTAATTTTGAACCCCCACAAGGAGCAGGTGATAGCCCCTTTTGAGGCGAATTTCTAATTGAAAGGGGCGCTTTGTAACCTGATTCACCAGATATGTAGTGGGATGTCCTGAACCTGATCACTGTAGGAGGGGGCTGCTGTTAACCTGTATCAGTCAGATAGAGGGCGCTGTAACCTGAATCACCTCGATAGAGGGATGAGCGCTTGTAACTCTGTCACTGATAGTGAGCGTGGAGGGCTGTGACTGTGATACCAGATAGGGGTGAGGGACTGTAGACCTGTGTGTCTCGACAGATGAGGGGAGGGCTGTGACTGATCTACCAAGTTAGAGGACGCTGTAACCTGATCTCAGATAGAGGACGCTGTAACCTCGATCACTAGATAGAGGACCGCTGTCAACTGATTTCACCAGATAGAGTGGTGGAGCACTGTAACGCCTGATGTCACCAGATAGAGGGGACGCGCGGGTAAACTGTAACCGGTTGGATCACATGATGTAGAGGGGGCGCGCTGTAACCTGTGAGCCAGATAGAGCGGCGAGCGCTGTAGTAACCTGATCCACCCGAGAGTGTGAGGAGAGCGCTGTAATACTGTTCACCAGATTGAGGGGAAGCACTGTAACCATGATTCACCAGATGTGTAGAGGCGAGAGCGCTGTAAACCTGATCAACCAGATAGAGGGTGGGCGCTGTAACATGATGATTAGATAGAGGGGATGATTTTCAGCGCTGTAACCTGATCAACCTGATAGATGGGAGAGCGTGATAACCTGATTCATGTCAGATAGATGGGGTGCTGCTGTAACTCTGATAACAAGATATGAGGGGGAAGCGCTGTAAACCTGATCACCGCTAGAGGTGGAGCGCATGTAAACCTGATGACAGACTTAGAGGAGGGCGCTGTGACTCTTGATCACAGATAGAGGGGAGGGCTGTTGACCTGATCAGCAGATTGTGAGGCAGAGCGCTAGTAACCTGATCATGCCAGATAGAGGGGAGCGCTGTTATCTGATTCACCAGATAGAGGGGGAGACTGTAAACATGATACACCAGATAGAGGGGGCTCTGTAACCTGATCACCCATATTAGAGGGGAGCGACTGTAACACTGATCTACCAGATAGAGTGGAGCCGCTGTAGCCTGATCTCACAGATAGAGGGGGGAGCGCTTTTGTAACCTGAGCACCAGGATAGAGGGGGAGCGCTTGTCAGTCTTGGATCACGTCGTTGTAGGCGGCGTAACCTGATCACCGAATAAGGGGAGTAGCTGACTGTAAACTGCACACCAGATAGAGGGGGGAGCAATGTACCTGATATAACCAGATAGAGGGAGCAGCTGTACCTGAATCACCTGATAGGGGGAGAGCGCATGAAACCTGATCACCAGATAGATGGGGAGCGCTGTAACCTGATCCACCAGATAGAGGGTCGCTTTAGTTGTGACCTGATCACCAGATAGATGGGGGGCTGCTGTGACTGATCCAAGATTTGAGGGGAGCGCTGTGAACGATCACAGATGAGAGGGTGTTGCGCTGTAACTTTGATCACAGATAGAGGGGAGCGATTTACCTGATCACCAGATAGGGGGGGGGGCTGTCTGTAATCGGATCACATGATAGAGGGGAGCGCTGTTAACCTGTTACCATGGATTAGGTGGCACTGTAACCTGATCCAATTGATAGAGGGAGCGCTGTAACCTGATCACCAGATAGAGGGGAGCCGCTGTTACCTGATCCACGATAGAGGGCACTGTAACCTGATTCACCGGTTAGAGGGGGTGAGCGCTGTGACTGATCACCAGATAGAGGGGGGGTTTTGAGCGCTGTAACTGATCACCAGATAGAGGAGCGCGCTTTGCTATACTTGTCACCAGAAGAGGGGAGCGCTGTAACCTGGATCCAGGGATAGAGGGACTATCCGCTGTAACTGCATCAAGATAGTGGCACGCGCTGCCCACTGCTTTTCACTCGAAACACCAGATAGAGGGCACATTAACCTGAGATCAGAAAGTTAGAGTGGGCGAGGCGCTGTAACCTGATCCATATGTATTAGAGGAGCGCGGTAACTGGATTCCACTCAGATCAGTGCTCCCGCGGCGCCGGAGCGCTGTCTAGCTGATCAAACCAGCGACCCGTCAGAGGGGAGCGCTGAACCTGATCAACGCCAGATAGAGGGGAGCGCTGTAACCTGATCTCACCTCCAGATAGAGGGGGCCCTCCCGCCCCAGCGCTGTGAACCCTGATCTACAGCCCTTAGAGGGGAGCGACCCCTCTTGGTAATCGGTGACTCACCAGAGTACGGCCGCGGCTTCTGCTCTGCTAAACCTGCTCACCAGCATAGAGGGTGCGTGTAACCTGGAATCTCACCACGACCTGATAGAGGGGAGCGATGTTTCTCAATTGAATCACCAGATAGAGGGAGGACGGCGTTACACCTGATCACCAGATAGATGGGCAGCGCTGTAACCTGTGTATGCACCAGGATAAAGGGAGAGGCTATAACCTGATCACCGATTGAGAGGGAGCGCTTGTAACTGATCACCAGATAGACGGGGTGTTCGTGACTGTATAATGATCACCATAGATAGTGGGGGTGCGGCGCTTGTAACTGTGATCGTGTCCAGATAGAGGGCGCTGTAAACCTGATCACCAGATTTAAAGTGGTATCAGCGCTATAACTGTGATCACCAGATAGTAGGGGATGCTTGGTCTTGTAGACCTGATCACCAGATATGGAGAGGAGCGCTTGTACCTTGATCAGACCAGATAGAGGGGAGCGCTGTAAGGATCATCCAGTTAAAGGGGAGCGCTGTATGACCTGATCACAAGATAGAGGGGAGCGCTGTAACTGATAACAGATAGAAGGAGCGTTGCGACCTGATCACCAGTTCGGAGGGGAGGCTGTAACTGATCACCAGATAGAGGGGAGCGCTGTAACTGATCACGCAGATATGGTGGGGTGCGCTGTAACTGATTCACCAGATAGCGGGGAGCGCTGTAAACTGATCACCAGATAAGAGGGGGTGCGCTGTTAACCTGTATCACCAGATAGCGGGTGTGCGCTGTAACCTGATCCCAGATAGAGAGCGGATCGCTATTTTCTGTAACCTGAATCCCAGATAAGAGGGGCTGTGCTGTTGTAACATGATCACCAGATTAGAGGATAGGCGAGCACGTGTACTCCTGATCATCCACGATAGTGGGGGCACGCTTGTAACATTGATCACATGTAGAGGGCGTTGTATACATGATTCACCAGATAGAGGGAGGGCGCTGAACCTGATCAACAGCCTCAGCTAAGTGGTGGGGCTGTAACCTGCATCACTCGTCTAGAGGGCGCTGTCAACTGATCACACATCTATTGCTGATACTTACAGCTCTTCCTCGATCACCTGGTAATCTCCGCATTCGTCTTCTTTCGGAGGAGTTTTCTTGGCACCATGATTCAGGATCTCCTCTTGGGTGGGGGGGGTGATGGTTTCCAGGTACACTCTGTGTATTGCAGGGTAATTTCCGGGAGGTAATTAGGAGAATTCGATGTAACCGGAGTAATCGCCGCCAGCTCACCTCCTCCTCCCCCCACTCTGGCGGATCTGTGAAAGAAGGGACAATGACTGTCGCACTTCTGATGTTCACGCCTGAGTATTATCTGGAGGATCTACCTCGTTTCCTCCTATTTACACGGGGGAAATCCCCGTTTCTGAGGTGTTCCCGCCCTCTTTAGGGCGTATGTCATCACTTGTGTTGACCAATATATTATTTTGGGATTTATTGAGAGATCATGGTGCGCAGACGGGCCCGAAACTCGCCAACCATGGACGACTAGCTTGGTGTATGTGTGGCACAGCAGATGCGCGCGTATCGTGATGGATTCATAGCAAACTGCCCGAAGAAAAACGCGTGCGCGGATAATGTGTGGTACTGGCATACGGCGGTGCGGGGGTGATACACTGTTGTCTGGGTGGGGGTGCAGATTAAATGTGTAGCTTTCTAAAGGGGTCTTCTACCTCATTGATTTTGCACTTTATACAGTATCGGTAAAGGGAATATAAATGTATTACAGAAAAACATTGCTGTTCTGATTTTGCTTCATATAATAAGATACAGAGGTTATCGCTTTCCTGCTTGTGTTGCCGAGGTTACCTAACCACTACTCGTTGTGTGTCTGAAACGTGAACGGAATCTCGGGGCGCTGTTGGGGGACACAATGCGCCGACCGGGTCTGGCTGATGGGGACACGTGAGGCCGACCCGCAGGTGCGGCTGATGGGACACGTGCCGACCGGGAGGCGCTTGTTGGGGACACGTGCGACCGGATGGTACTTAAGGTTGGGACACGTGGCCAGACCTAGGTGGGTATAATGATGGGACACGGTGCGAGAATCCGGGGTGCGTAGTTGGGGACACGTGCCTCGTCCGAGGGTACTAATGCTGGGACACAGTTGCGACCGGCGGCGCTGATTGGGGTAAACGTGCCGACGGGGCGAGTTGATGGGACACGTGCACAACAGGGTACTAATGATGGGAAACGTGCATGCAAGAACCGGTGGCGCTGATGGGGACACGTTGGACTGGGGCGCTGATGGGGACACGTGCCGGGACCGGGATTTTGGTCCTAATGTTGGTGACAGTCTGCCGCCAGGGCACTATGTGGGGAGTGACGTGCGACGTGGTTACTATTGAGTGTGGGGACACGTGTTCCGATGCTGGTTGGGCTGATGGTGACACGTGTTCTCCGACGCGTGGGGCGTCTGATGGGGACACGTGGATACGACCGGGGTGCTGATGGGACAACATGTCCAGACCGGGCGGGGCGACGATGATGGGGACACTGCCGACCGGGGCTGACTAAGATGGAACACGTGCCGGTCCGTATGGGTACTAATGTTGGGGACACGTGCCAACGGGGGAGCTGATTGGGGACACGGTGCCGACCGGGGCGCTGATGGGGGACAGTGTTCGACCGGGGTACTAAGATGGGGACATGGTGCCTGACCGGGGCGCTGTAGGGACACGTTTTGCGACGGTGGTGCTGACGGGGACACGTTGCGACGGGTTGCGTCTGTGGGGCTCGTTGCAGGACCGGGGCGCTGATGGGTAACACGTGCCGACGGGGTGCTGATGGGGACACGTTGCGGATTGGTGTGGGCACTAAATGATGGGGTGACACTTGTGTCCGACCGGGGTGGTACTAATGATGTGACAACGTGCCGACCGGATTGGTACTAATGGATGGGGACACGTGTCCGACCGGGGGCTTGATAGGGAACGTGAGGACCGGGGCGCTGATGGGACAAAATGCCAAACCGGGGCGCTGATGGGACACTTTGCCGACCGGGGCGCTGATGGGACACATCCCGGGACCGGGCGCTGATAGGGCCGTGCGACCGGGGGGAGGGGGACACGTGCCGAGCGGGGCGCTGATGGGACAGTGCCGGATCGGGGCGCTAAATGGAGGCCCACGTGCCAGGACCGGGGCACTAATGATGGGACACGTTGCGACCGGGGCGCTGATGGGACACGTGCCGACCGGGGCGCTGATGGGGACACGTGCCGACCGGGGCGCTGATGGGGACACGTTGCGACCAGGGCGCTGATGGGGACACGTGCCGATCGGGGCGCTGATAGGGACACGTTGCGACCGGGGCGCTGATGGGACACGTGCCGACCGGGGCGCTGATGGGGACACGTGCCGACCGGGGCGCTGATAGGGACACATGCCGAACGGGGCGCTGCTGGGGGATGTGGAGCTGAGCACAGACTGTCCACAATCCTCCATGCTGTTACACCGTGTTTCTAGGACAGAGCAGTTGCGAGGGCTTCATGGTGCCAAATATCACAGCTGCCTGCCATCTAGGTGCAGACACCCTGCACTGGAGTCCTCCACAGCCTCCACTGCTTCCAGTAAGAGAAAGAACCCCTCCCCCACTGACCATTTTATTGTGCATTTACCCCCTGAGATCCCTAGTAAGCTGGAGGTCATCCAATATGGCCGCTTACAGCTTCCAGTGGAACAGTCACCCAGCTTTCCCAGACAACGGAATATAATAGCACTCACTTTTACACTGGGTGATGTTAGTGGATCCATCAAAGTCAGTGCTGGTGTTCCCTGGGCAGGAGGTACAAGAGTTCTGTCCGAATTCCGGCTGATACGTCCCAACCGGGCAGCGGATACATCTGTGCGTCGTCGTGTTGTACGAATGTCCCGGAGAACATTGAACTGCGAGGAGCAAGAGGAAAGACACAGGAGTAAAGGGTTAATAATATCAATGTCTGTCACCTCAGACATGATACAGCCTGTATTATCCTCCAGAGCTGCACTCACTATTCTGCTGGTCCAGTCACTGTACATACATTACTTATCCTGTACTGATCCTGAGTTACATTCTGTATCATCCTCCAGAGCTGCACTCACTATTCTGCTGGTGCAGTCACTGTACATACATTACTTATCCTGTACTGATCCTGAGTTACATTCTGTATCATCCTCCAGAGCTGCACTCACTATTTGCTGGTGCACTCACTGTGTACATACTTTAAACTTTCCTGTACTGATCCTGAGTTACATCCTGTATTATTGTCCAGAGCTGCGCTCATTTATTCTGCTGGTGCATCACTGTACATACATTACTTATCCTGTACTGATCCTGAGTTACATTACTGTACTATCCTCCAGTAGCTGCTCACTATTCTGCTGGTCAGTCACTGTACATACATTACTTATCCTGTACTCCCCTGAGTTACACCCTGTATTATCCTCCAGAGCTGCACTCACTTTTTCTGCTGGTGCAGTCAACTGTACATACATTTACTTTCCTGAAATGATCCTGAGTTACATCCTGTATTATCCTCCAGAGCTGCACTCACTATTCTGCTGGTGCAGTCACCTTTCGTTTCGCAGTCGTGGAAGGAGGTGGCTCCGCTCTGTTTCGTTGTTAGTCCTCCGCCGCAGGAGACACAAGACGTGCGCCCCGATTCCATCTGGAACGTCCCAAGCGGACACAGAGCACATGGCCGAAAACCGTCTGCAGAGAACTCACCCGGAGGACACAGGCC
The DNA here is from genome assembly GCA_025379985.1 of Phyllomedusa bahiana. Lineage (NCBI taxonomy): Eukaryota > Metazoa > Chordata > Amphibia > Anura > Hylidae > Phyllomedusa > Phyllomedusa bahiana. The sequence continues at coordinate 25,933 of JAODAL010019421.1, read as the reverse complement.
TGAAGGACAGGAAAAGGGGAAACATGGTAACAACATCCTGAATATCCCTCAACAGATGGGGTAGACACAAGGATATCAGTTTAAAGAGACCCCTGGTGTGCAATAAGGTCTGCTCCATCTGCAGCAATCATTTATAATGTGGGATAAGGTCTACTCCATCTGCAGCGACACTTTATAATGTGTGATGAGGTCTACTTCATCTGCAGCGAAACTTTATAATGTGTGATGAGGTCTGGGTTCATCTGCAGCGACACTTATAATGTGTGATGAGGTTGCTTCATCTGCAGCGACACTTTATAATGTGTGATGAGGTCTACTTCATCTGCAGCGACACTTTATAATGTGTGATGAGGTCTGCTTCATCTGCAGCAATACTTTATAATGTGCAATAAGGTCTGCTCCATCTGCAGCAATACTTTATATGTGGTGTAAGGTCAACTCCATCTGCAGCAATACTTCATAATGTGTGATGAGGTCTACTCCATCTGCAGTAATACTTTATAATGTGTGATGAGGTCTGCTCCATCTGCAGTTATACTTTATAATTTTGGGGTAAGTCAACTCCTCTGTAGCAATTTCTTCATAATGTGTGATGAGGTCCACTCCATCTGTAGCAATACTTTATAATGTGGTGTAAGGTCTGCTCCATCTACAGCAATACTTTATAATGTGGTGTAAGGTCTGCTCCATCTACAGCAATACTTTATAATGTGTGATGAGGTCTGCTCCATCTGCAGTTATACTTTATAATGTGGTGTAAGGTCAACTCCATCTGCAGCAATACTTCATAATGTGTGATGAGGTCTACTCCATCTGCAGCAATACTTTATAATGTGTGATGAGGTCCACTCCATCTGCAGTATTACTTTATAATGTGGTGTAAGGTCCACTCCATCTGCAGTAATACTTTATAATGTGTGATGAGGTCTACTCCATCTGCAGTAATACTTTATAATGTGCAATAAGGTCTGCTCCATCTGCAGCAATACTTCATAATGTGTGATGAGGTCTACTCCATCTGCAGTAATACTTTATAATGTGTGATGAGGTCTACTCCATCTGCAGCAATCCTTTATAATGTGTGATGAGGTCTACTCCATCTGCAGCAATACTTTATAATGTGTGATAAGGTCTACTCCATCTGCAGCAATCCTTTATAATGTGGGATAAGGTCTACTCCATCTGCAGCGACACTTTATAATGTGTGATGTAAGGTCTACTCCATCTGCAGCAATACTTTAGAATGTGGTGTAAGGTCAACTCCATCTGCAACAATAATTTATAATGTGTGATAAGGTCTACTCCATCTGCAGTAATACTTTATAATGTGTGATGAGGTCTACTCCATCTGCAGTAATACTTTATAATGTGTGATGAGGTCTACTCCATCTGTAGCAATACTTTATAATGTGTGATGAGGTCTACTCCATCTGCAGGAATACGTTCTAATGTGTGATGAGGTCTACTCCATCTGCAGAAATACTTTATAATGTGGTGTAAGGTCTGCTCCATCTACAGCAATACTTTATAATGTGTGATGAGGTCTGCTCCATCTGCAGCAATACTTTATAATGTGGTGTAAGGTCTACTCCATCTGCAGCAATACTTTATAATGTGTGATAAGGTCTACTCCACCTGTAGCAATACTTTATAATGTGGGATAAGGTCTGCTCCATCTGCAGCGACACTTTATAATGTGGTGTAAGGTCTACTCCATCTGCAGCAATACTTTATAATGTGTGATAAGGTCTGCTCCCTCTGCAGCGACACTTTATAATGTGGTGTAAGGTCAACTCCATCTTCAGCAATACTTTATAATGTGGTGTAAGGTCAACTCCATCTGCAGCAATACTTCATAATGTGTGATGAGTAAACCTTACACCACATTATAAAGTTCTGGCAGTTGTCTGTCCGTGACTAGGAGAACAGTGCCGCAATATCCCCATGCAGCAGTAGATGGCGGTATTTTGCCAGCGCTCGCTCCTTCCAGGCCGTTATTACCAGGGTCTCAGAGTATTACAAGGCTTATAATTTATGGTCTTGGGCGGGCGGGGAATTTCCCGGATCAGTGTTAGGTTGTTTTGTCCAGACACTTTTTTGGGGTCTTCTCCTCCCCACTCCATGTATCCACTCTGACCATTTAAAGGAAATGTCTTTATACTTTAGTCACATCCAGAGCTGCATTCACACCCAGTGGCTGCTGAGCAAGAAGAGAGAAGCAAAAAGAAGAGCGGTAGAAAGCAATAGGCATGTACAGCAGGTGGGGCCCCAAGAATCATCTCCACTGGGGCCCCCAGAATCATCTCCACTGGTGGCCTCAGAATCATCTCCACTGATGGCCCCAAGAATCATCTCCACTGGTGGCTGCAAGTCTCAACTCCTCTGGTGGCCCCAAGGATCAACTCCACTGGTGGCCCCAAGAATCATCTCCACTGATGGCCCCAAGAATCATCTCCACTGGTGATCCCCAAGAATCATCTCCACTGGTGAGCCCCAAGAACCATCTCCACTGGTGGCTCCAAGGATCATCTCCACTGGTGGCCCCAAGAATCATCTCCACAGGTGGCCCCCACAAAAACAGCCCCTGGTGGCTCCAAGAGACACATACACTGGTGGGCCCCAAGAATCATCTCCACTGGTGGGCCCAAGAATGATTCCCCCTGGTGGGCCCCAAGAATCATCTCCACTGGTGGGCCCCAGAAATCATCTTCCCATGGTGGGCCCCAAGAATCATTTCCCACTGGTGGGCCCCAAGAATCTATTTTTCCCTGGTGGGTCCAAGAATCATCTCCAACTGGTGGGCCCAAGATCTCCCCCACTGGTGGGTCCAAGAATCATCTCCACTGGGAACCCCAGGAATCAATCCACTGGTGGGCCCCCAAAAATAACTCCAGTGGTGGCCCCAAGAATCATCTCCACTGGTGGGCTCCAAGAATATCTCCACTGGTAGCCCCAGGAATCATCTCCACTGGTGAGCCCAAGAATCATCTCCACTGGTGAGCCCAAGAATCATCTCCACTGGTGGGCCCCAAGATTTACCTCACTGGTGGGCCCCAAGAATCACCTCCACTGGGGGGTCCAAGAATCATCTCCACTGGTGGGCTCCAAGAATCACCTCCACTGGGGGGGCCCCAAGAATAATCTCCACGGGTTTGGGCCAAGAATCATCTCCATGGTGGGCCCAAGCTCATCTCCACTGGTGGGCCACAAGAATCATCTCCACGGGTGGGCCCCAAGAATTATCTCCACTGGTGGGCCCCAAGAATCATCTCCACTGGTGGGTCCAAGAATCATCTCCACTGGTGGGTCCAAGAATCATCTCCACTGGTTGCCCCAAGAATCATCTCCACTGGTGAGCCCAAAAATCATCTCAATGGTGGCCCAAGAATCATCCCCAAACTGGGGGCCCCCAAGAATCATCTCCACAGGTGGCCCCAAGAATCATCTCCACTGGTGGGGCCCAAGAATCAACTCCATTGGTGGCTCTTGGCCCACCAGCCTGACTCTGGTGCATTTCATATATATCCTGCACAAGATCTGAAATTCTGCGGCCTGAGAGCTTAGAGGAAATCAGTAAAATTTTCTCTGCAGCTCTGGATGTGTTTGGAGTATAAGACATCATGCAATTATAAGGGAATCAGTCCCACTGTGCACAGTCTACTTAGTTGGCATCATGTTATAGAGGGGGAGCACCTGAGCAGTCTGATATACAGCTGAAGCCAGCAGTCTCCATCCCCTCTATATAAAGCCCCATCTGCAGGTTTCTCCCTCTCTCTATATAAAGCCCCATCTGCAGGTTTCTCCCCCCCTCTATATAAAGCCCCATCTGCAGGTTTGTTCCTTCCCTCTATATAAAGCCCCATCTGCAGGTTTCTACCTCCCATCTATATAAAGACACATCTGCAGGTTTCTCCCTCCTTTATATATAAAGCCCCATCTGCAGGTTTTTCTCTCTGACATGAAATCAGAATAAACCTTCCCTGTTTTAGGTCAATTAGGAACCAAAATTATTGACTTGGTTCTCCTTAATCCACTTTGTAACCAGTTTGGCAGCAGCTTCGGGTCATTGTCCATTTGGAGGAAATATTTCCACCCAAGCTGTAACGTCCCGGTTGAGGTCTTGAGATGTTGCTTCAGTTTTGCCACATAATCTTCTTTCCTCATGATGCATCTATTTTGTGAAGTGCACCAGTCCCTCCTGGAGCAAAACAACCCCACACCATTATGCTGCCACCCCCCGTGTCTCACAGCTGGGATGGTGTTCTTAGGCTTCTCCCTTTTTCCTCCAAGCCTAACGATGTTCATTATGGCCAAACAGTTCAGTTTTAGTTTCGTCAGACCCCAGGATCTGTCTCCAGAAATGTCGGTCTTTGTTCCTGTGCATTTACAAACATGAATCTGGCTTTTCTCTGTCTCTTTTGGAGTAATGGCTTCTTCCTGGCAGAGCGGCCTTTCAGCCCATGTTGATACAGGACTCGTTTCACTGTGGATAATGACACAATCTTACCAGCTTCCGCCAGCATCTTCACAAGGTCTTTTGTTCTTGGGTTGATATGCACATGTTGGACCAAAGCACGTTCATCTCTGAGACACAGAACCCGTCTCCTTCCTGAGCGGTATGATGGCCGGACATTCCCATCTTGTTTGTACTTGTGTATAATTGTTTGTACAGATGAACGAGGCCCCTTCAGTCCTTCAGGTCTCTGGAAATTGCCCCCAAGGATGATCCAGACTTGTGCAAGTCCACAATTCTCTTCCTGATATCTTGGCTGATTTCTTTAGACTTTCCCATGATGTTACACACAGAAGCAGTGTGTTTCTGGTGTGCTATAAAATACATCCACAGCTGTGTCTCTAATTAACTCAGATGTTGCCAATAAACCTATCAGAAGCTTCCAAAGGCCTGACATCATCATATGGGCGGGGCCAAATTGTGTAAAGGCGGAGTCATCCCAGTGCATGGAAACTGCTGACACAAAATGGAGGAAAAGAACAAAAATGGACCCGGCGCACGTGCAGGTGTAGATAAAAAAGCCAAGTCTAAAGGCTTTTCATTAAAAGATTTTATTCTTAAAAATGTCTCGGCATTAAACCCTGACAAAATTAAAAACAACAAGACTTTAAAAAGACTTTACGCGTTTCGCGAGTGTACCGCACTTCTGTGAAGCGCGGGTACAGCGCGAAACGCGTAAAGTCTTTTTAAAGCTCTTGTTGTTTTTAATTTTGTCACGGTAATGCCGATACATTTTTAAGAATAAAAATCTTTTAATGAAAAGGGCCCTTTAGACTTGGCTTTTTTATCTACACCTGCACGTGCGCCGGGTCCATTTTGTTCTTTTCCTCCATTTTGTGGCTTATTCTCCTACCGGTTACCCGGAGGGAGCACCAGAGACATCGGCTACCTGAGTAAGGCTACGGGTACAAATACCCTGCATGCGCTTACGAGTGTTGTGCCTCTACATTAAAAGCGCAACACTAGAAGGTGAGAATATTTCTACATCCTTTTCTCTTTTTCCAGTTACAATATAACGCTATTGTGCGCCCCCTTTCTTTTTTCCTTTTTGCATAATGGAAAATGCTGACTTTACAGAAAGTAATAAAAATGCCTTAAAAATTCTCCCTCTCATTATTCTGCATTTGGGGAATAGAAATAATTTTGGTTCCTAATTGACCTAAAACGGGGAAGGTTTATTCTGATTTCATGTCAGAGAGAAAAACCTGCAGATGGGGCTTTATATAGAGGGGAGAAAAACCTGCAGATGGGGCTTTATATAGAGGAAGGAAAAAACCTGCAAATGGTGCTTTTATATAGAGGGGAGAGAAACCTGCAGATGGGGCTTTATATAGAGGGGAGGGAGAAACCTGCAGATGGGACTTTATATAGAGGGGAGGGAGAAACCTGCAGATGGGGCTTTATATAGAGGGGAGGGAGAAACCTGCAGATGGGGCTTTATATAGAGGGGAGGGAGAAACCTGCAGATGGGGCTTTATATAGAGGGAGGGAGAAACCTGCAGATGGGGCTTTATATAGAGGGGAGGGAGAAACCTGCAGATGGGGCTTTATATAGAGGGGATGGAAACTGCTGGGTTCAGCTGTATATCTGTGGGAAACGATTCAGTACAACTTGTCATTGACTGATCAAAATCTTTGCCCATTCTGCGTTTAGGAGTCCAGTGGGTGGTCCTATCTGTGATTGACATTTATAGATAGATGTCAATCACTGGTAGGACCACCCACTGGAGTCGTAACCCCCAAATGGCCATTCTGTGCTTAGGAGTCCAGTGGGCCTTCCTATCTGTGACTGACAGCTGTATGACTATGCAGTCGTAGATAGCCGTCAATCACTGGTAGCTGTTACTTTTAGGACCACACAACAGACTCCTAATCCCTGAATGGTGAATTTGGGCTTAGGAGGAGTCCATTGGGCGGTCTTATCTGTACTGACAGGTGTAGGAGTATGCGTTCCTAGATAGCTGTCAGTCACTGGTAGGACCACCCACTGGACTCCTAAGCCCAGACTGCCCAAGAGTCCAATGGGCTGTCCATTCTGTGACTGACAGTCTTCCCTGTATGAGTATGCATTCATAAATAGCTGTCAATCACTGGTAGGACCACCCACTGGACTCCTAAGCCCAGCATAGGCACAGATTTAGATCAATAAAGGGTAAGTCCTACTGAATCTGCATCTGTGCATCAATCTGCTCAGCCGCTCGCACTCTATAACTTGCTGCCGTTATTTTAAGGTGAGGCTTCCCCTTTAAGTGCGCCCTAAGCTCGCCAGTCTAGGGAGATTTAACCGGTGACCTGCTGTGTCCCTGCGTCTGTTACCTCCACACTCGGATAGGTCTCGAGCGCCCGCGAGCTTTGAGTGGTCTCGGCTGTCGGGGCAGATTTCGCACATGATCTGCCCGTCCTCGCTCTGATACGTCCCGTGCGGACATAACACGCACTGCTCCTTGTCCTCGTCGTAGAAGCTTCCGGCACGGCAGCTAGCTGATAGAAAGAGGAGAAAACTGCGCTGGTTAATGGGGGCCGCCGCGAGCAAGCAGGTTAGAGAGCAGCAAAGTGAAATATAACCTACTCCCTGCGCAGTCTTTATTCCTACTGCAGAGGAGGAGAAAACAGAATTATGAGTGCAGCTCTGGAGCACTGCCCTGCCTGGGAGAGCTCTGCAGGGCTGTCCATGGATAGAATACCAGAACAGTAATGCAGACTGACACACAAGAGCCTGGAGCAAATCATAACCCTCGGCAAACAGCCGCCCTCCTTGTGCTGCGCGGGAAACGAGAAGCGATTCATTACAAAGACCCAAAAATGACCGTGTGCCCTGTGTGCGGGTGAAGAGGCCTCGGCCGGTGCCCCCATCACTGCCGCCCCAGGAGGAGATACCAACGCACTGGGGGTGAGGGGGAATCAATCATGCATCTAATAAAAGAGCATAGAATTCAAACCAAATGACCACGCGTTTCATGCTGCAACCTCAGGCCAATGAAACATCTGAATCTGTACCCAGGGTTATCACTGTGTTATCTGTGGTGTTACATAGGACTGCAGGTGACATCTACTACAATATATGTACTCAGAGGTTATCACTGTGTTATCTGTGGTGTTACATAGGACTGCAGGTGACATCTACTACAATATATGTACTCAGAGGGTTATCACTGTGTTATCTGTGGTGTTACATAGGACTGCAGGTGACATCTACTACATTAGCTATACTCAGAGGGTTATCAGTGTGTTATCTGTGGTGTTACATAGGACTGCAGGTGACATCTACTACAATATATGTACTCAGAAGGTTATCACTGTGTTATCTGTGGTGTTACATAGGACTGCAGGTGACATCTACTACATTAGCTATACTCAGAGGGTTATCAGTGTGTTATCTGTGGTGTTACATAGGACTGCAGGTGACATCTACTACATTATAGGTGGTGTTACATAGGACTGCAGATGACATCTACTACAATATATGTACTCAGAGGGTTACCACTTTGTTATCTGTGGTGTTACATAGGACTGCAGGTGACATCTACTACAATATATGTACTCAGAGGGTTATCACTGTGTTATCTGTGGTGTTACATAGGACTGCAGGTGACATCTACTACAATATATGTACTCAGAGGGTTATCACTGTGTTATCTGTGGTGTTACATAGGACTGCAGGGGACATCTACTACAATTATATGTACTCAGAAGGTTATCACTGTGTTATCTTTTGGTGTTACATAGGACTGCAGGTGACATCTACTACAATATATGTACTCAGAGGGTTATCACTGTGTTATCATGTGGTGTTACAATAGGACTGCAGGTGACATCTAATACAATAAATGTACACAGAGGGTTATAACTGTGTTATCTGTGGTGTTAAATAGGACTGCAGGTGACATCTACTACAATATATGTACTCAGAGGGTTATCACTGTGTTATCTGAGGTGTTACATAGGACTGCAGGTGACATCTACTACAATATCTGTATTAAGAATTACCCCCTGTGTTACCTGTGGTGCTACATTGGACTGCTGGTGACATCTACTACAATATATGTAGTCAGAGTGTTATCACTGTGTTATCTGTGGTGTTACATAGGACTGCAGGGGACATCTACTACAATATATGTACTCAGATGGTTATCACTGTGTTATCTGTGGTGTTACATAGGACTGCAGGTGACATCTACTACATTAGCTATACTCAGAGGGTTATCACTGTGTTATCTGTGGTGTTACATAGGACTGCAGGTGACATCTACTACAATATATGTACTCAGAGGGTTATCACTGTGTTATCTGTGGTGTTACATAGGACTGCAGGTGACATCTACTACAATATATGTACTCAGAAGGTTATCACTGTGTTATCTGTGGTGTTACATAGGACTGCAGGAGACATCTACTACATTATCGGTGGTGTTACATAGGACTGCAGATGACATCTACTGCAATATATGTACTCAAGAGGGTTATCACTGTGTCATCTGCACATAGTATCTGTTATAACCTGGATGTAATACGCTGGCTCTGCTCTGCTACATCTGTGCACAGTGATCTGTTATAACCTGTATGTAATACTCGGCTCGGCTCTGCTACATCTGCACAGTGCTATTATAACCTGTATGAATACACTGGCTCGGCTCTGCTAAATCTGCATAGTGCTGTTATACCTCGTATGTAATACACTTGGCTCTTCTACATCAGCGCACTGTGATCTGTTAGAACCTGAATGAAATACGCTGGCTCAGCTCTGCTACATCTGCGCATAGTGATCTGTTATACCCTGGATGCAATACACTAGCTCGGCTCTGCTACATCTGCGCATAGTGATCTGTTATACTCTGGATGTAATACACTGGCTCGGCTCTGCTACATCTGCACACAGTGATCTGTTATACCCTGGATGTAATACACTGGCTCGGCTCTGCTACATCTGCGCACAGTGATCTGTTATACCCTGGATGTAATACACTGGCTCGGCTCTGCTACATCTGCGCACAGTGATCTGTTATACCCTGGATGTATTGCACTGGCTCGGCTCTGCTACATCTGCGCACAGTGATCTGTTATACCCTGGATGTAATACACTGGCTCGGCTCTGCTACATCTGCGCACAGTGATCTGTTATACCCTGGATGTAATACACTGGCTCGGCTCTAATACATCTACACATTGACCTGTTATAAACTGGATGTAATACACTGGCTCGGCTCTGCTACATCTGCGCATAGTGATCTGTTATACTCTGGATGTAATACACTGGCTCAGCTCTGCTACATCTGCGCACAGTGATCTGTTATACCCTGGATGTAATACACTGGCTCAGCTCTGCTACATCTGCGCACAGTGATCTGTTACCCCCGGGATGTAAACACGGGCTCCTTTACATCACCTTAAACCTGTTAAAAACTGGATGAAATACCCCGGGTGGGTTTGCACATCTGGCTAGGATTGTTTTTTCGGATGTAAAAACCGGGTCGCTCTCCCTTAATCTGCGCACATTGATCTGTTATCCCTGGAGTAAACATGGTCGCTCTGCTACATCTCGCAAGTGATCTGTTAATACCGGGATGTTTACACGGGCTCGTTTGCCTTGCCAAAATGTTTTTATCTGGAGTAAACACGCTCCCCTTTCTACTCTGCAATTGATCTTTTAACCCCTTGGATGTAATCAATGGTCGCTTGTACATCGCCATAGTGATCTTTACCCCCGGGAGAAAAAACACTGGTCAGCTCTCTACATCTGCGCAATGATCTTTTTCCCCCTGGATGAAAACACGGTCGCTCTCTACTTTGCCATGTTTGTTATACTTGGATTAATACACGGGCCCGCTCTGCTAATTGCACACAGTGATTGTTATCCCCTGGATGTAAAACACTGGCTCAGCTTCTCCCTTTGGCACTTTTGATCTTTATACCTGGATGTATTACTGGCTGGGCTTGCTACATCCCAATTGATCTGTTTACCTGGATGTTTCACGGGCTCGCTCTCTACATCGGGAACATGATCTGTATCCCCTGGATGAAATACATGGCTGGCTCTGACACTGCGCACAGTGCTGTTATCCCCCTGGAGAAATCACGGTTTTCGGCTCTGCTACATTGGCACATGACTTTTTATCCCCTGGATGTTTTTTACACGGCTGGGCTCTGCTCATCGGGCACAGTGATCGTTATCCCCTGGTGTATTGCTGGCTCGCTCTGTACATTGCGCACTGATTGTTATCCCGGGGATGTATTGCACGGGTCGGCTCTGCTACATCTGACACAGTGATCTTTTTTAACCTGGAAAAAACACTGGCTCGCTCTGTACATCGGCACATGATTGTTATACCGGGATGTATTGCTGGCTCGGCCTGCTAATCTGCCACAGTGATCTGTTTTACCCTGGAGAATCACGGCTCGGCTCTGCTACCGGGCCACAGTAAACTGTTATACCGGGTTTAATACCGGGTTCGCTTGCTACATCGAAAATTTGATCGTTATCCCCTTGGAGTAATCATGGCTCGGCTCTGTACATTGGCACGTGATCTGTTCCCTGGATGTAATACACTGGCTCGGCTCTGCTACACTGCACAATGATCTGTTATACCCTGGAGTATTATGGCTCGGCTCTGACATCTGCCAATGACTGTTATACCGGGTGAAATAACGTCGGCTTGCTACATCTGCCACGTGACTTTTATACCTGGATGTAATACACTGGCTCGGCTCTGCTACATCTGCCACAGTGATTGTTATACCCGGATGTATTACTGGCCGGCTCTGCTCATCTGGGCACAGTGCTGTTATACCCTGGATGAATACACTGGTCGGGCTTCCACACTGACACAGTGATTGTTATCCCATGGATGTATTCACGGGCTGGGCTCTGTACATCTGCAACACAGTGAACTGTTATACCTGGATGTAAACACTGGCTCGGTCTGTACATCTGCCACAGTGATCTTTTCCCCGGATGTAATACACTGGTTCGGCTTGCTACATCTGTGCACAGTGATATGTTATACCCTGGATGTTTGCAGGTAGCTTGCAAATTGGGCACAGGATCTTTTATAACGGGATGTTTTTCACGGGGCTCGGCTCTGCTCATTGGCACGTGATCGTTTACCCTGGAGTAATACCGGGTCGCTCTGCTACATCTGCGACGTGATCTGTTTTACCCTGGATGTATTCACTGGCTGGGGCCTGCTACATCTGCCCCCTGATTTTATACCTAGAATCATGGTCGGCTCTGCTACTCTGGACAGTGTCTTTTTATACCCGGATAAAACACTGGCTGGCTCTGCTACATCTCCACAGTGTTGTTATACCCGGATGAAATACACTGGCTCGCTTGAAATTTGGGCAAGGACTTTTAACCCTGGATGTATTACTGGCTCGCTTGTACATCTGGCACGTGATTGTTATCCCCGGGATGTAATAACGGCTGGCTCTGTACTCTGGCACAGTGATCGTTTTTCCCCCTGGATGAAAATCATGGCTCGCTCTGCTCATCGTGCACAGTGATCTTTATACCCGGATGATTGCCGGGTCGCTTGCTACATCTGGCACAGGGGGATCGGGTTAAATACCTGGGGGAATTCCCCAAACTGTTTTTTTCCAGCCCCTTGCTACATCTGGCACAGTGATCTGTTATCCCCTGGATGATTGCCGGCTCGGCCTGCTACATCTGCGACGTGTCTTTTAAACCCCGGGGATTTGATGCAGACCAGGTGTGCGGCGCTGTGTAAATCTCCGGGCTCTGCCTTGGCTCAGCTGTCAGGACGCGGCGCTGTGACCCGCTGCGCCATTCCCGTAAAGCCTTGTGAAATCGGCGGATACGTTTTATTTCCCTCCTCCATATAAACAATGGGGGGAAGGGGACGGAGTGGGGCTCCCTGACCCCCCGGCCCGGCCTGCACATGGCGGCATTTATCACGCCGGCTCTTTTCGGGGGGCTGCACTTCAGACCCCTATTGATTTCCAATCCCCTTGGTCTCTGGACAATGGGAGGACTTCATCTTCATAGAGGGGTCTATTGTCCGGCTCCAGTGACCATTAAGAGCCCATTCGGGGGTCTCCGCACAGCTGGGCTTTAATGCTCTGGGGTCATTGTGATGTAAAGTGGGGCCCCGCAGGGGGCGCTCCGGATTAGTGGCCACAAAGTCCGAAAACCCCCCCTCCTTCAAAAATTGGTTTTCCTTTTTATATGTGAACCCATGGTCTGGTGAACTCAGCAGCGAGGTCACCGCGGCTCCTGCGCCGCCGCAATTCCCCCCAAAGAAACCCCGGCCCCGAATGTGCGCAGGAAGGAACTATCCCCCTTATGTGACCGCAGTCAAGACCCCCGCCCCGGAAGTGCTGCAGGAAAAGGAACACCCCCTCAGTGACCCCGCAGTTTCCCCCCCAATTCCGGAAACCCTTTTCGCCACCGGGAAAAGTGCTGCAAGGAGGAACTATCCGTATGTGACGGAGTCACGACCCCTGCCCCCAATGTGCTGCAAGGTGGATACCCCCGTTATGTGACCGCGCAGTCACAGACCCCTGCGCCCCCGGAATGTGCTGCAAGGAACGGAACTATCCCCGTCATGTGACCGCGCAGTCACAGACCCCTGCGCCCTCGGAATATGCTGCAAAGGAAAAAGGGAAAATCCGTCATGTGACCCCGCAGTCACCGACCCTGCGCCCCCGAATGTGCGCAAGAAGGAACTTCCCCCTCAAGTGGGCCGGCAGTCACAAACCCCGCCCCGGGAAGTGCTTTCAAGGAACGAAAATTAACCTATGTGACCGTTGAGTCAAGACCCCTGCCCCCGAATGTGTGCAAGGAACGGTACATCCCGTTTGTGACCGCGCAGTACAGGCCCCCCCCCTGAATGTGTGCAAAGGAAAAGGAAAATATCCCCGTTGGACCGCGCTTACGACCCCCCCCCAATGTCTGCAAGGATGGAACACCCCCTCATGTGACCGCCAGTCACCGACCCCTGCGCCCCCCGGAATGTGTGCAAGGAGGAAAATATCCCCGTTTATGTGACCGCGCAGTTACAGACCCCTGCGCCCCGGAATGTGCTGCAAGGATCGGAACTATAACAGTCATGTGACCGTGTAGTCACAGACCCCTGCACCCCTGAATGTGCTGCAAGGAACGGAACTATCCCCGTTATGTGACCGCGCAGTCACAGACCCCTGCGCCCCCGGAAAGTGCTGCAGGGAACGGAACTATCCCCGTCATGTGACCGCGCAGTCACCGACCCCTGCGCCCCCGGAATGTGCTGCAAGGAACGGAAATATCCCCGGCATGTGACCGCGCAGTCACAGACCCCACCAACCACCCCTCCCCGAATGTGCTGCAAGGAACGGATAAATCCTCGTAATGTGACCGCGCAGTCACAGACCCCCCCCCCCCCCGAATGTGCTGCAAGGATCGGAACTATCCCCCGTCATGTGACCACGCAGTCACAGACCCCCGCCCCAGAATGTGCTGCAAGGTACGGAACTATAACCGTCATGTGACCGTGTAGTCACAGACCCCTGCACCCCTGAATGTGCTGCAAGGATCGGATACATCCCCGTCATGTGACCGCGCAGTTACAGACCCCCCCCCCCCCGAATGTGCTGCAAGGATCGGAACTATCCCCCGTCATGTGACCGCGCAGTCACAGACCCCCCCCTGAATGTGCTGCAAGGATCGGAACTATCCCCCGTCATGTGACCGCGCAGTCACAGACCCCCCCCCTCGAATGTGCGCAAGGATGGGAACTATTATTATTATTATTTTTTATTTTTAAAGCGCCATTGATTCCAGGCGCTGTACATTTGAGGGGGTTACATACATTACAAAGTCAAACGTTCGTGAAAAGGGAAAATAAAAATTTGGGCATGACAGAGGGAGAGGGGGCCCCTGCCGCGAGGGTCACAATCTAAAAGGGGGGAAAGAGACGGAGGTGGGGGGACATGTCTGGGGGAAGTAAGTGACAAGTTTAGTGAAGGTATGGGCAACCCGAAGAATGGGTTTTCATTGTTTTTAAAGCGGGTGAAATGGGGGGAGAGTTGATGTGTTGGGGCAGTGGTTCCAAGTGGGGTGAAGCCGGAAGTCTTGGAGCGGTTGTGTGAGGAGGAAAAGGGGGAGGCGAGGAGAAGGCCTGTGGGGGAGCGGGGGGTGCGTGGGGGAATATTTGGAAATTGGGGCAGAGATGTAAGGAGGGGAAGGTCTGGAGAGCCTTGTAGGTCAGGGTTTTAGCTTGAAATGAATTCGCGGGCAAGGGAAGCCATGAAGGGATTGGCAGAGGGGAGGCAAGGAGTAGCGAAAGAGAGGTGGATAGACGGGCAGCAAGTTAAGGAGGGGATGGAGGAAAGCGAGGGTCTAGCTGGGGGCCCACGAGAAGGAGTTGCAGTAGTCTAGGCGGGAGATAAAAAGGGCATGGACCAGCATTTTTGTAGGTCATAGCGGGAAATGAGCGGATGCGAGAGATTTTTTCGGGAGGGGGCAGCAGAGGTGAGGGTTTGGATTGGGGTTTTGAAGATAAAGCAGAGTCTAGGATTCCCCAAAAGACAGGGGGATTTTGTGGGACCGGTGAAAGGTAGAGCCGTTGACTTAATAAGGAGATCAGGGGCAGGGTGGAGTTGGATGGGGGAAAAGAGATAAGTTTTTTTTCTCCACTTTTTAGTTTTAGGAGACTTTTAAGGGGGAGGAAATGGGGGACAGACATCGGGACCGGGAGTAGAGAAGTGAAGGGGCCGGAGATGTAATTGGGTATCTCGCATACAGTGGTAATGAAAGCCATGTGGGTATGACGCCCGGGGCCAAGGGTTAAAAATAGAGAAGGGGAGGGGCCCCAGGACTGCCCCTGGGGGGACCCCAACAAGAGGGGTCGGGGGAGGAGGGGAGCGGAAGAGAGACGTAAATGCCATCGGGGGTACGGGAAGGGGGAGGGCCAAGTCCGTGTCCCGAGGGAGGGGGTTTTTGTACAGGGGGAAAAAGGTCGACGGTCAAGGCAGAGGACTTTTGGGGGGAGCCGAGAAAGGGAAAAGCAGGGGAAAGGTCAAAAGGAAAGGTTGATATGACTGAGGCTTTGCATTACTAGGCAAGTGATTTTGGGTTAGGGCGTTTGTAGAGTGGTGGGGTAAAAAACCAGTTTGCAGTGGGCAAAAAAGGATTTGGGGGAGAGGTGGGAGGACATTTGAAGTCGTGCTGCTGAGGGTTGGAAGAAAAAGGGGAGCATAGATGGGGCGATTTTGGGACGGGAAGGGGGGTCGGGGTTGTTTTTTTTGGTTTGGGAGTGATAGAGGTTTTTTTTAAAGGCAGAAGGGAAGATGCCAGAGGTTTTTGATGGGTTGAAGAGATGGGTGAGTGCTGGGATGATAAAGCACTGGGGTCGGGGTTAGGTGGGAGGGGCGGGGGTCAAGCTAAGGTAGTGAGGTTGGTTTGGAAGTAAGGAGGGGAGCTTGTCTGAGTGACCCTGGGGAACAAATACCCCCCCATGTGAAACGCGCATCACAGACCCCTCCCCCCCGAATGTGCGCAAGGTGGGAAATTCCCCCGTCAGTACCGCACAAATAAACTGTCAGCAGATAATCCGGAAACCCCACTCCCCGAGAGATGCCGGACTAACAGGCGGCCGATTCCTCCAGATTATTGAACGCTTTATACCCCGCTCTACGAAAAAAAAAGGGAACGTGAGTCCGTAATGGAAGGGGGCCCAAAAAAGTCAAGTGTCAGATTAGCAGGATGTGATGCGAGGATTCTTCCAGATTATTGGACCTTTATTCCAATAAACCCGGGAAAGCTGATCACAGAGGAACATTCAGAGCAGCGACGTCTACGAAAGTGGAAATGACCCCGAAAATAAGTAAATGCCGGATTAGCAGGATGTGATATAAAAAACCTTATCCTTCCAGATTACTGGACATTTTATATCCAGATCCCCCGAAATCTACTGAGAGGGCTCAGAGCAAGTGACCCCCCCAAAAAAGGGGAAAAAGGGGGGACATCGTCCCCTAACCCCTTGTTTTTCCCGGATCGGTCTCCGGCTCCCCCCATATCAGGTGTCCTCACTGTCTGTAGGTTTTGGGGGGCTGACCAACCAGTCCTGGCTGTGACCTGTCAGGAGGGGGCGTCATCATTCCAGTGTCTGGATCCTTGTCTGAGATCAGTACTAATCATAACATGAAGGGGGAACGGGGGAGGGGGGGGGGGGGCGTGCGGCGCGGTGTTTGGGGTTGAAAATGATGTGGAAATAGTTATACAAACAAGAAAATTATCCTGTTATGTAAGGTTGTAGCCACCGGGGGGGGCGTTCTAAGCACAGTCTTTTGGGGGTTGGATGAAGGGGCCCGCTATGGAGGGGACGTCTATGGGTCGGTTTTGGGGGGCACGTTAGGCGGTTGGTATGTGGAGGGCACAGTCTATGGCGGTCGGTATGTGGAGGGCACAGTCTATGGCGGTCGGTATATCGGAGCCTCATCGGCATCTATTACTGTGAGTGCCAATGACTAGAGTCAGATGGTTGGTACAGGGAGGGCACAGTCTATGGCAGTTGGTATATGGAGGGCACAGTCTATGGAGGGCACAGTCTATGGCGGTCGGTATATGGAGGGAACAGTCTATGGAGGGCACAGTATATGGCGGGCACAGTCTATGGCGGTTGGTATGTGGAGGGCACAGTATATGGAGGGCACAGTATATGGCGGGCACAGTCTATGGCGGTTGGTATGTGGAGGGCACAGTCTATGGAGGTTGGTATATGGAGGGCGCAGTATATAGAGGGCGCAGTATATGGTGGTTGGTATGTGGAGGGCACAGTCTATGGAGGTTGGTATATGGAGGGCACAGTATATGGCGGTTGGTATGTGGAGGGCACAGTCTATGGAGGTTGGTATGTGGAGGGCGCAGTATATGGAGGGCACAGTCTATGGCGGTCGGTATATGGAGGGCGCAGTATATGGAGGGCACAGTCTATGGCGGTCGGTATATGGAGGGCACAGTATATGGAGGGCACAGTATATGGCGGGCACAGTCTATGGTGGTTGGTATGTGGAGGGCACAGTCTATGGAGGTTGGTATATGGAGGGCGCAGTATATAGAGGGCGCAGTATATGGTGGTTGGTATGTGGAGGGCACAGTCTATGGAGGTTGGTATATGGAGGGCACAGTATATGGTGGTTGGTATGTGGAGGGCACAGTCTATGCTGGTTGGTATATGGAGGGCGCAGTATATGGAGGGCACAGTCTATGGAGGTTGGTATATGGAGGGCACAGTATATGGCGGTTGGTATGTGGAGGGCACAGTCTATGCTGGTTGGTATATGGAGGGCGCAGTATATGGAGGGCACAGTCTATGGAGGTTGGTATATGGAGGGCGCAGTATATAGAGGGCGCAGTATATGGTGGTTGGTATATGGTGGTTGGTATATGGAGGGCGCAGTATATAGAGGGCGCAGTATATGGTGGTTGGTATATGGTGGTTGGTATATGGAGGGCACAGTCTATGGCGGTTGGTATATGGAGGGCACAGTATATGGCGGTCGGTATATCGGAGCCTCAGCGGTGTCCACTACTGTGAGTGCCAATGACTAGAGCCGGGCGGCGAGTAGTAGACAGACTTCACCATGATACAATTTATTTAGTTCTTGGGGTGCTTTCTCTGCGGCGGATGATGAACGCCCGCCAGGTACAAGGTGTTGGGGATGAGAGGGGCATTACAGGGACTGGGTACAATAGTCTGAAGCCCGCCATGTACAATACCTGGAATCAGCGAGCGGCCCCCAACATCCTCTCCCTGATCCGCTCCTCACACCCCTGGGCGACTTCCACCAAAAGTTATTATGGTGACAACTGTGCCTGAATTCGGGTGCAATTTGCACCACAAACAATGGCGTCCATGCTTCACCCCACACTTATCATGTGTATTAGATACTTCTGCACCTTATCCGACAAAAGGGGCGTGACTGTGGAGAAGGGGTGTGGCTTAGCAGTGCCAAAAAATGCATCAAAATTTTGGAGCAACTATTAGCATAAAGTAAATCAACAAATAGAAGGTGTAAACTTAGCCTGGACGGTCATAACCTGCGCCACATTCATCAACACAAGTGTGTAGTCTCAGCTTACAATGGGGCACATTAATAAAGCTAATTGTGCTGAATTCTGGCATTATTTGTACCAAAAATAATTATTATGGACCCTTTGTATGAAAACTGTCTAGCAGTAAGACTGTCAAAGCCCACAGCAACCAAATCAGAGCTCATAGCAACCAATTAGAGCCCATAGCAACCAATTAGAGCCCATAGTAACCAATCAGAGCTCATAGCAACCGATCAGAGCCCATAGCGGCCGATCAGAGCCCATAGCGACCAATCAGAGCTCATAGCTACCAATCCGAGCTCATAGTGACCAATCAGAGCCCATAGCAACCAATCAGAGCCCATAGCAACCAATCAGAGCCCATAGAAACCAATCAGAGCCCATAGCAACCAATCACTGCCTATAGTAGCCCATCAGAGCTCATATCAACCAATCAGAGCTCATAGCGACCAATCAGAGCTCATAGCAACCAATCAGAGCCCATAGCAACCAATCAGAGCCCATAGCGACCAATCAGAGCCCATAGCGACCAATCAGAGCCCATAGCGACCAATCAGAGACCATAGCGACCAATCAGAGCCCATAACGACAATCAGAGCTCATAGCCACCATATCAGAGCCATAGCCACCAATCAGAGCCCATAGCCCCCACTCAGAGCCATAGCAACCAGAGCCCATAGCGACCAATCAGAGCCCATAGCCCCCACTCAGAGCCCATAGCCGCCACTCAGAGCCCATAGCAACCAGAGCCCATAGCAACCAATCAGAGCCCATAGCCATCAATCAGAGCCCATAGCCCCCACTCAGAGCCCATAGCCGCCACTCAGAGCCCATAGCAACCAATCACAGCTCTTTCATTTCATATAGTGTGCTCTAGGAAAATGGAAGCTGTACTCTGATTGGTTGCTATTGGCTCTGATTGGTCGCTATAGGCTCCGATTGGTCGCTATGAGCTCCGATTGGTCACTATGGCTCCGATTGGTCGCTATGAGCACTGATTGGTTGCTATGAGCACTGATTGGTCACTATGAGCACTGATTGGACGCTATGGGCTCTGATTGGTTGCTATGAGCAATAATTGTTTACCATGTACTCTGGTCGCTATGGGCTCTGATTGGACGCTATGGGCTCTGATTGGTGGCTATGGGCTCTGATTGGTGGCTATGGGCTCTGATTGGTGGCTATGGGCTCTGATTGGTCGCTATGAGCTGATTGGTTTCTGTGGCCTCTGATTGGTGGCTATGGGCTCTGATTGGTGGCTATGGGCTCTGATTGGTCGCTATGGGCTCTGATTGGTCGCTATGGGCTCTGATTGGTTGCTATGGGCTCTGATTGGTCGCTATGGGCTCTGATTGGTCGCTATGGGCTCTGATTGGTCGCTATGGGCTCTGATTGGTTGCTATGAGCGCTGAATGGTTGCTATTGATTCCTATTTGGTTACTATGAGGTCTGACTGGTTGCTATAGGCTCTATTCAGTTGCTATGAGATCTGATTGTTATGAGTTCTGATTGCTTGCTGTGGGCTCTGATTGGTTACTATGATCTATGATTGGTTACTTTGGGCTCATACATAAGGTTCTATGTGTTTAGACAATTTCTAGGCACTTAAGGGGGACATGTATGAAAACTGTCTTGGTCTAAGATTTTTTTTGTTGCCCATAGCAACCAATCAGAGCTCAGAGCAACCAATCAGAGCTCATAGTGACCAATCAGAGCTCAGAGCAACCAATCAGAGCTCATATTTACCAATCAGAGCCCATAGCAACCAATCAGAGCCCATAGTGACCAATCAGAGCTCAGAGCACCCAGTCAGAGCCCAAAGCCACCAATCAGAGCTCAGAGCAACCAATCAGAGCTCCCCTTTCATTTAGGAAATGAAAGGGGAGCTCTGGTTGCTATGGGCAACAAAGAAAATCTTAGACCAAGACAGTTTTCATACATGTAGCCCTTCTGTGATGGCAAAAGGGGGTGTGACCACTGCAAAAGAGGTGTGACTTTGTGGGAAAGGGGTGTGGCTTAGCATGCACCAAAATACAGGTGCAATTATTGGCATAAGGTAAGCCAACTACTAAATGGTGTAAACTTACACCAGATTGATCTAAACTGGCGCCAGACTTACCAACGCTAGGGTAAACGTGGCAAATGTTTAGACCGTCCGGTAAAAGTTTACACCGTATTGATCATTCTGCCCCATCGAGCGCCCCGCTGTTGGAGGTGATGACGGACATCTTGTACACGGTCACCGCGCACTCACCGCATCGGTTGTCCGTGCGGATCTGTCCGCTTCCGCACGTCTCCTGGTTTTCAGACGACCGGGGGATTTTCTTAGAGACCTCGAAATCCTTCCCGGCCAGTCGGACATGAAAGTGCTCCTTGGCGACGGCTTTCCGCAGGGTCCGGATGGTCTTGCGCAGCCTTTTTTCAGCTTTCCCGCGCACACAGCTTAGACTGCAGCTCTCTGAAACCGGCGAGAAACAAACAAATAGGGCGTTGCGTAAGTATTGGCGCCGTGGAGAGGTCAGCGGCGCGTCGCTCCAAACCCCGGGAAACCGTCACCCCCACTTTTCCCATCAAGAAAACAAAAAGGAGTATTTGTGTAAAGACAGAAAGGGGGGAAAAAAATGCGCCCTTGCCCCACTTCCACCGTGCTGCGACTTTGCATCTCAGCGAACCAACCTGTCACCTCCTCTGGTTCAGGTCCAGCTCCAGCGGGCTGTCAGGGTTCCTTGGGGCCCATTTTGGCCCGCTCGTCCGTCTCCGGCACGTTATGTTGACGAAGGACAGGCTCTCGTAGACGTGGGATTGACGCTCTGGAGATGAAAGAGAAGCGGCAGCCACGGTAATGACAACGTCTGAGACCCCGGGCACAATGGCGGCAGCTCGCACCCCGTCTGTCCCCATCCCTATTACAGGGGGGCCCAGACATCACAGGTTACTTCCCCGGATTCTAGTCTGACCCCGAAAAAGTGCGATAATTATTTTCGGGAAAACGTGTAATTACCGGATTATCCTGTCGCCTCACACCGGCCGCGCACATACCAAGAAACAGACACCCCCGCCGGGACTTAAAGGGCCCGGAACTTACTTTTATTACAACAGCGTGTTATAAGGGGAGCGGCCGATATCCCTCTTTTACAGTACGAGTGTTTTTAAGGGGGGGGGCCGATATCCCATCTTATTACATACAGCAGTGTTAAAAGAGAGCGATATCCCATCTTATTACGTACAGCGTGTTAAAAGGGAGGGCCGTATCACATCTTATTACAGTACGCAGCGTTAAAAGGAGGGGCCCCGATACCATTTTTTACGTACGCAGTTTATAAGGGAGCGGCCGACCCCCATCTTTTTCGTACGCAGCGTTAAAAGGAGCGGCCGATACACATCTTTTACAGTACAGCAGTATTATAAGGAGGGTGTACCCCATCTTATTACGTACAGCAGTGTTTAAAAAGGGAGGGCCGATATCACATTTATTAATACAGCAGTGTTAAAAGAGGACGAGATATCACATCTTATTACATTTTCAGCGTTTTATGGGGAAGGACGATTAAAATCTTATTACAGACACCCGGTTATAAGAGGAGCGGCGTATCACTTTTATTACAGTCGCAGTTTTATAAGAGGAGCCCGATTTCTTATTACGCAGCAGGTTATAAGAGGACTGCCGATTCCCATCTTATTTACAACAGGTTTTAAAAGGAGGGGCGATAACATCTTATTACAGTACTTAGTGTTAAAAGAGGAGTGATACACTCTATTCAGTACAATAGTGTTAAAAGAGGAGCGGCGATATCCAATCTTAACAGTACAGCCGTTATAAGAGGAGCGGGATACCCATCTTTTTACAGTACGCATGTTATAAGAGGGGCGGCCGATACCCCATTTATTACAGTACGCGCGTTAAAAAGGAGGGGCCAATATCCATTTTTTACATAAGCAGTGTTATAAAGGGGCGCCGTCTCCCATCTTTTACAGTACAGCATGTTAAAGAGGACTGTTTGATTCATTTTATTACAGTACGCAGTGTTTAAAGGGAGGGCCCGATATAAAATTTTTTTACAGTACATAGGTTATAGAGGAGCGGTGAACCCCATCTTTTCAGAAAAGCAGTGCTAAAAGAGGAGGGGCCCGATATCATTTATTACTTTTAAGCATTTTATAAGAGGAGCTGATATCACATTTTTACAGTACAATGTGTTATAAAGGAGGGGATATAAATTTTTTTACGTACAGCAGTGTTAAGAGGAGCGACCGATATCACATTTATTACGTCAGCGCGTTATAAGAGGAGCGGCCGTTTCCCAATTATTACAGTACGCATGTTTAAAGGGGAAAAGGCCCGATATAATCTTATTACAGTAAGCGCGTTATAAGAGGAGGGGCCCGTATACATCTTATTACCGTAAGAGCGTTTATAAGAGAGTCGATATCACATCTTATTAAAGTACAGCAGGTTATAAGAGGAGCGATAAAATCAATTCGTACAGCGTGTTTTAAGGGAGCGGGATATCCATTTTTTACAGACCCGGGGTTTTAAAGGGGGGGGGGAATCCCATCTTATTAAGAAACACCAGGTTAAAAGGAGTGATATCACTTTTTATTACAGAAAACAGCAAGGTATAAGAGGGGATACATCTTTATTACAGTACAGAAAGGTTATAAGGAGCGTACCCCATCTTATTCGTCAGCAGTGTTAAGGGGAGGGCCGTTCCCCAATTTTTTAAGTAGCAGTGTTATAAGGGGGGAAAAAAGGGGGGGCTGATATCCTTTTTATTCAGTTAAGATGTTATAAGAGGAGCATATCAATCTTATTCAGTCCCAAGGGTTTTATAAGAGGAGGGCGTTACCCCAATCTTATTACAGTACAGCGGGTTTTAAGAGGAGGGGCCGTATCACATCTTTACGTAAAAGGAGTTATAAGAGGAGGGGGCCCGATTCCATCTTTTACGTAAGCATGTTAAAAGGGGAGGGGCCCGATATCAATTTTTTACGTACGCAGGTTAAAAAGAGGAGCTGATATCCCTCTTTTTACAGTACACAGTGTTTAAGAGGAGGGGCCGTTTCCCAATCTTATACAGGAAAGCAGCGTTAAAAGAGGAGCGATATCCATCTTATTACAGGTACAGCTGTTATAAGAAAGGCCGATATCATTTTTACAGTACAGCAGGTTATAAGAGGGCGCGATTCACATCTTTTTACAGTACAAGTGTTAAAGAGGAGGGGCCCCGATACCCAAATCTTATTAAGTACAGCAGGGGGGGGGGGGGGGGGGGGGGGGGGGGGGGGGGGGGGGGGGGGGGGGGGCGCGGGGGGGGGGGGGGGGGGGTTATAAAGGAGCGGCGATATCCCCATCTTATTACAGTACAGCAGGATATAAGAGGACGGCCGTATCCCTTTTACAGTACAGCGCTTTAAAAGAGGAGGGTGATATAAACCTATTAAGCAGTAGTGTTATAAGAGGGTGATATAATTTATTACAGTACAAAAGTGTTAAGAGGACGGCCGATACCAATCTTTTACAGTACAGCGGTTAAAAGAGGAGCGGCCGATACCCCAATTTTATTACGTACGCATGTTATAAGAGGAGGGCGTTTCCCTTCATTACAGTACAGCGTGTTATAAGGGGAGCGGCCGATATCAATCTTATTACAGTACAGCGTGTTATAAGGGGGGCCGATATCCCATCTTATTACTACGCATGTTAAAAGAGGAGGGGGCATATACATCTTTTTACGTACAGCAGTGTTTAAAAGGGAGCGGCCGATATCCTATTTATTCAGAAGCAGTGTTATAAGGGGAGGGCCGATATCCTCTTTCCCGACAGCGTTTAAAGAGGAGCGGCCGAATCACATCTATTACAGTACGCGGTTAAAAGAGGAGGGGCCGATATCACATCTTATTACAGTACAGCGCGTTTAAAGAGGAGCCCGATAACATCTTATTACAGTACAGCAGTTTTTATAAGAGGGCGGGATACCCCATCTTATTAAGTAAGCAGTGTTATAAAGGAGCGGCTGATATCAACTTTTTCAGACAGTAGTGTTATAAAAGGGGCTGATATCAATCTTATTACAGAAATAGTGTTTAAGAGGAGCGGCCCGATACCCAATTTATTAAGTACGCAGCGTTAAAAGGGAGGGGCGGCTGTCACATTTTTACAGTACGCAGTGTTAAAAGGGAGCGGCCGTACCCATTTATTACAGTACAGCTGTTTATAAGAGGAGCGGCCGATATCCTATTTTTATTACATACGCATGTTATAAGAGGAGGGGCCAAATATCACATTTTTAAAGTACGCATGTTATAAGAGGAGCGGGATATCCTTTTCTTATTACAGTACAGCAGTGTTATAAGAGGAGGGCCAAATATCCCCATTTTTTACCGACAGCAGGTTTTAAGAGGAGGGGCCCCGATATACATCTTTTTACAGTACAGCAGTGTTTAAGAGGAGCGGCCGTATACTTTTTTTCAGTACACAGCGTTATAAGAGAGCGGGATTCACATCTTATTACAGTACAGCAGTGTTAAAAAGGGAGCGGCCGATTAATCTTAACGTACGAGTGTTATAAGAGGAGGGGGGCCGAATCACATCTTATTAAGTACAGCGTGTTATAAGAGGAGGGGCCGATACCCTCTTATTACATACAGCGGGTTTTTATAAAGGAGGGCCCGTTTCCCTATCTTTTTCATACAGCGTGTTAAAAGGGAAGCGGCCGATACCCCATCATTACAGTACAGCAGTGTTATAAGGGGAGCGGCCGATACCCTATCTTATTACAGTACAGCGTGTTTAAGAGGGGGCCGATATCCCATCTTTTCCCAAAAGCATGTTTAAGGGAGGCCGATATCCATCTTTTTTACAGTACAGCAGTTTTTAAAAAAGGGAGGGCCGATATCCATTTATACAGTACAGATGTTATAAGGGAGCGGCCGATACACATCTTATTACGTACAGCAGGTTAAGAGGAGGGGCCCGATACACATCTTATTACAGTCAGCAGTGTTAAAGAGGAGGGGGCCCGATATAATCTTATTACTCACAGTGTTATAAAGGAGGGGGGCCGATATCCCATCTTATTACAGTACAGAGTTTTTAAAAGGGGAGGGGCGAATCAATCTTATTACAGTACGCTGTTAAAAGGGAGGGGCCGTTCACTGAGATCAAGCCTATTTGTTCACAACGGCAGTGACTTGGGAAGGGGATTTTCAACCATCGTAACCCCGAGGACGGGGGGGGTCCCCGGAGTCGGCTGGTTATGATAGTTTGCAAAAATAGAATGTCGGGCGCTCGTGGTAGATGTCCACGTTAGGGCCTCCCCGGGTAGGGGGTTTCCCCTTTTTTCAGAGGTAACATAGACCCCGGATAGTAT